>DWQK01000155.1:0-25972 GCA_018231225.1 Noctuana stator
GTATTGCAATTCGGTCAGGGTCCGATCGAATCCATACAAAATGTTTGTCACGGGTCATTTGCCTCCAATAATGGTTGCGACAGCTGCAACTCTATTATGTACAAAACCTGCAGTGAATAATGAAACCGCAATAGGGAAAAGGACCTCGGTTTCTTTTCGCGCTTCGCAAGACGGGATATTAAGTTAGGTACGAGTATCATTTGTTTTCTTCACACAAATATTCCGTTTTTGAATTGATTGAGCAAGCGATTTCGGTACGTAGACGGGCTAACATTATCTTTGTTCGCTCAAGTTTTAGAAGTCGGTTCATTTATGAGATCATCGGCAAATATAGATACGAGTATCGGTTGCAATATCAAACATCACGAGAAACCGATAAGATCAGGCATTACTATGCATTGATAAATAAATTTTCATAAGTAAATTCTATTTTACAAATTACTTATTTTGTATCCGTTTTTGAAGTAGAGCAAAATGACATCATCCTCTTATATTAAAGAATATATTTGAATAAGTTTATATCTCTGTGTAACTTTGAAACTGCATGGACTATCCACTAATAAAGTTTAAAGTTTATCCACTTTTCCTTCCCTACTTTTTACTTATTATATTTTACATCCTCTCCCGCCTTTGCGATAATAAAATTAATAGAATAATTATTAATAGAAAGGTATACTAGCAGTGGGTGTGTAGTTTGATGAGCATACGTTTAACAGAATAATACAGAAAATGCATACTATTTCTATTGATACAAATGGCATTTATAATTCGTGCCCTGAAAGGCAATGCCACTCTCACTACAAAGATAGAGAGAACAGCGTTTTGTCTCTAATTGGTAAAAAGCAACGGCTATCCAGTTGGGTCGACACTTTCGGATTACGCCAGGGTTGCCAGTTCGTTAGCAGCCGGACGTTAGAGGTAAAAACATTGGATTCTTTTGAAAGTAGACAAAGTGGCGACAGTTACTTGTAGGTAACTACACTTTCTATTCAGATGTACAATATCGGATAGAGTTTTAAACTAGCAATACGAGTAAATCGCACCTCGGATTAACCTCATTTGATACGATATTGTATCTGTCATTCCACTGGATAAAAATTAATCGGATATACACGAGTACATCCTACTTAATTACTTATTTTATTAAAGCTTAAGTTCAATGATTAGTTGATAATGGAATTACTAATAATAATACCTTCTCATTTTAGTGGATATTTGGCTATATAAGCTTTTTATCTTTAAAACGACATTTGTGCTCAGGTGATTATCAGTAATATTATGATAACTGATAAATAGGTAGGACAGTTGGTAAAAATAAATTTTATGTTTAATATTTGGCATACGAGTATTGGATCTATTTATGGTGAACACAGTCTATGGACATTTAGATATGTATAGTTATATGTTATATGTAGGACTAGCACTTTAGTCCTATTAAGGTCGTATAATGGTCGCAAATTTAGATTCTACACTTTTCCCTAGGTGGGATAAATTCCGTTCTTTTTTATGGGTAACGCTATCTTAATAGACAAATGATATCTAACGCTCTTACATATAAATACATATTCTATTGGTTAGTAAACATTGAGAAACTCGTAGTCCCAGTTAGCCACGTCAGTACAGAAGTATCTATCAATCAAGATAAAGATTCTAAAGAGACGTGTATTGTTAGCAACGTTATCTGGGGACAGCTGTCAGCAGAACATGATAAGAAATCATAATGGATTTTTATGTTTATTTGGACAACTCCTTTCTCTTACTAATCAGCAGATTAACGATGGGATCCAGGGCCGCACTAAGATACAAAATACGTACGGCAATGTGTCCTACGGCAACACAGATTTGGATGAAAGTCTTAACTTTCGCTCTCAAGATTCACAACTATTTGTACCTGTGTATAAAAAAATAACATTAAGTTTATTCTTTATTGTGTCTACACTAAAATAAAACAACACTACAATAAAATAAAAGAACTAAATCTTAAAAAGCATTTACACAAACATATATTTCGTGATAGCTTCGTAAATAAATTTATTATAATAATTAAGTTTTAAATAAGTATAAATACTATAATTGTAAAAGCCCCAAGTTTACAAACTCTAAATCCGGCCCTGATGCTCTCGCAAAATATCAGCATGACAGAAGCTTTCGACGATAGCGAGTGGTTGCGGTCGGGAGTTGAAAGCTGGTTGACGGGCGCCCAACACGATTGCTGGGTTTTAATCAACATTCAAGAGATTGTTGAAATATTTGTTTTTATTTACTTTAGCGGTTTACTGCACTCTCGTACAGGGAGAAGCTGCTAACTATATAACTAAATTAACTACCTACGTATGTACCTAGCTAGCTAGCTTGATCGAGTGAATTAGTTATCTATAAATCTATGTTTTCTATCTATGTACGATAATAATAAAGATTGGAGATAGCTCACAGCATCGTGATTACAAATATTTTTTCATATTTATCAAGCGTCCATAAAAAAGGATTAGTCACAATCCAATATTACTTTTGGAAAAATGCTTAGATAAACATATAAATATATATATTGTGTATAGTATGTTTTTACACGTTTGGAAGCTCTAATATTATTATATATATATGTGAATATATTGCAGTTCCAATAATATTAAGCACATTACTTATCGAATTGATGACCTCCTTTTTTATGTCGGTTAGAAATAATAAGTAAAAGAGCTAGAAATATTTTTACACATTTGATTTATGTTTTAATAAAATAATATACTGAATTCTGTATTGACTGGCTTCCAGAATGTCTTAGTACTGCCACAATAGGCGTTGACTAAACAATTTATCAATGAACGACGATAAAATTATCTTGTCAAATCATACATCCGGTTATACAATAAATTTAGGCGGAATACGAAGGTTTAAAATGAAAGGCGAACGTGAAGAATGAAGCCAACGGACCGACGGAAGAAAGTGTTTTATTACAACAAACTTTATACTGTCGAGTTTTTCTACAAGTGAAACTTAATTGAAGCACTAAAATTTTTAAATTACTTTGCTTACTAATATATAAGAAAATTTGGTAGGTACCTTATTAATAGGAAAGATCTATAAACGATTTAATCGAAGTAATACATCAGACGTGATGACTTCACAGTTTATGTAAGCGCAGAAAGCGAATCTAGCTTTACATTGCCTTTTTGTTTTTAATCTGCATTGTATATAGTCTGTTGTCCAACTTTTTTTATAACTTTAGTCTGACAGCTGACTTTAATGATAGGTACCAGTTTTTGTAAAATAGTAGAATGAAGAATAAAATTAATAACTTTAATTAGTAAATAAGGCGATCTCTGATAGGCTAAATGGCCAAGTTCAAGACTTAAGAAGTAGAAGTACATATTAGAAATACCGAAAAAAATCAATACAAATAATTAATACACATCATCAGTTAACACTAATTATACTGTAATTAATTATTTTATTAACAACCATCAAGACCCATATTATTAAATGTTAATTACACATTCATTAGCGCGCGTAAACTGTTAGTTATTAAAGTGCCATTTGGCTACAATAAGAGTACGAGAAAGCCCGTACTGAACATACAATTCTATTGTTCGCGTCTGCTTGGCGCGCCGCCAGTCTTTCTGTGGGAGCGAAATGCATGCGTAAATGATTTGAATGTTTAAGGATTCGTATACCAGTACTATGGGTACCATTAAGAGTACTGTTATCGAGCCTTTGCACTTAACCACCCAACGATATTACAAGAACGTAGTTTTAGCTTGTTGAACTAATGCGGACACACTGTCTCCAAGAAGGACAAGAAGGAATTCGGACAGAGAAAATCAAATTATGTCCGTAGTATCATGTTTGGGCACATTAATATGGTCTTAATGAATTATATACATAAATTATGTTCATTCTATAGTTATAGCATTGTATTGTATAGAGGGATGCCTCCCTCCCCTGTCCTCCCCCTCTCGTTATTCCCATGTAGAGCAATGATGACCTTAGATACCGTACAGGACATAAGTTTATAAGTTATAGCACCTAGGGACGATGTTGCCAGCAAAGTCTGGCATTAAATAACTATAACAGAAAAACATCTAAACGTACCTTGACAGAGAAATGGGTCGATTAAATGCTTGTACAGAAGTTATTCCGCGCACGCACCGCGATTGAAAATCCGTTTGCGGTATATTCGTTCTATTATCCTTATTTTAAAATAACGGAGCGTTTAGAATAACGGTTTTCTGTAGTAAAGCCATGTTTACGGTAAAGAGTGCCTAAGTAGGATAAGGTAAAACTATTATCAGCTGAGAAAACTATGGTATTATGTGGTTTTGAAAGCAACTGTGATTTGGTATAAATGATGCCGAAAGTATAATTAAACTTAATCGATAGCGTTCAAGCAGGTTAAAAATAATGTAATCTGAATTAATCAAAGAATGCTACTTCTTCTTCTCTACTACTACTTCAAAGGCTAGTAGGAAAGAATTTGATCTATGGGACCCGACTGACTGGAAGTATACTAAGGAGTTATAAACATAAAGATACTCGTATACAGCCGAATTGAGAACTCACTTCTATTTTTTAAGCCGACGAAAATATTTCTTGCTAACGTTCTTTCTTTTCTGTTTTTTTTCTAGTTCTATCTAGTTTAGTTTTGTGATTACGTATCTGTAGTTTTTTTGGAGATCTATTAACTTTCTATTCAACCAGAGACGTCTTAATTTGTCTACTGTTCAGTGCAAGAAGCGGTGATTCATCGATACCGGATAGAAAAACACAATTTCATTTTAGGTTCAATGACATACTGCTCTTATATAACACTCGTAATTGTAGCTTGTCGGTTTTCCGTTAAAAAATCCATAGGTACATAAACGTCGTTGTTAAATATCCGCAGATGTTTCATTAACAAGAAGTAAAAGATAACATTTGTTGCTTTCATAGTAGGTATATTGAGTCATATTGTAAAGTTTCAATATTCAGAGATACGTCTGGCTGTCAGCCAAGGGGCTGGTCAACGAGACGGGCTGTTTACTACGATCAGTCACTTTGTGAACTACGGGTACTATTTCAAGACGAAATATACGAGTACAGTATAGACAAAGTTTACACACTAAGGTAGTAAATATTCAGCGTAACAAGTGATGAAAATAATGCTCTGGTCATATGTGCTGAATTATTTCCGTTGAAATTTTTTCTCCCAGTCAATTACAGCCAAAAGGGCCTAAAGCGAGCAGATTGCTTTATTTCATTTATGTAAATACCCACCGTGATCTTACGATGAATATAAATGATATATTTTCCTTTTTTGCAATTGCGTCGTTGTAGTATCTAACAGCGACGCAAGTGCAAAAGTTCCGTCAAAAAACTTGGCCACCGCGTTTAGGGCTTAAAACTTATTTGTTCGTGAGAAGAGAGTTGAAAATAGCAATAAGAAAGTTTCTATTGGTTATTAATTTAAAATAGATTACATATTACATGGTCATACACATTAACAGTTCTCCAATGTTGGAGGGGTTTCGCAACGCGTTTTCTCAGTGTCGTGTCTTAATGTTAATAGAGGAGCCTTCGTAACTAAACTGTACCTCCATTACCGCTTTCCGTAATTTTTCGTGATTTAAATCGTTAACTGTACAATTCTCTGACACGAAGCAAATATACAAAAGTTAAAATGATGCAAAAACTGATGTAGGCAACTGCTAAATTATTACCCAAAAAGAAATGTAATTGATTACAGTCTGCCAACAGTAGCTTACAACACATAATGTTTTTCATTTCTCCTTTTAAATGTCAGGGGTTGTTTGCGCCTATTATACCTGAACCGAAGGCTTAACATGACCTAACACGCAAGTCTTCGCCATGATTACAATATTATCACGATTATTTTAATAGTCTTTTTATTGTTACTCAAATCTTCAGTGAAGTAATGTTGTACGGAAAACGTATTATTTACATTAGCAATATTTTATTGGACATTTATTTTTAGTTAAATGGATTAGCACGAAACACTTACATTTACAGGTACGTAATACAATTCGTTAATCAGAATTACCTGCTAATAAGCATTTTAGCATAAAGTTCGCTTTTTGTAAGCTTCTTATGCAATTGAGAATTAAAGTAAATAGATGGATGTTTTAAAAAAGTTTTCGAGTGGTCATTTCTTTTAATTGACTCCAACAGACTGCCTGCCTAAAAACTTCATATGGAACCTAAAGCATGATAAAATTCATCTCCAAATGTCGGTACATAGAATTTGAGTAAATATAATAATTTGTGTAAATCTTTCTCTCTAAAGTTGAAAACAGATGACGAAAAGACATGAAGTAGGTACGAGTAGATATCGAAATCGACATTATATTACGCAAAAGGTCATTTTTTCTCCATAAAGGCTCACTTTCTCCTAATTTTTTACTTGAAAGTTTTGTAACACGCGCGTTTCGTGATAAGTGCGACGATTAATATACTACAACTTGTAGTAAACTCCGTATATGGGGAGAACGTTGCGCTTTACTGGTAATGCATAGCGCAAATTGCTATGAGTGTTACATCGTCTCAAACTGTCACGCGATATGCTCTCTCTAATGTGGATGTAGCTGTATTCTGTAATATCCGCTGTTGTGAATAGGTACGAGTGTAATCGTCCATTTATGTATTAAAATCGTATCGAAGATTCAGGTCTGTAAGCCATAATGATCAAAAAATGAGGAGGTTCTCAATTGGAGTATATTTTTTTTACAGTAAATACCATGAGGTATTTACTGTAAAAAGGTATGAACCTTTCGACTGGGTGAACCGATTTGGATGATTCTTTTTTTATTTGAAAGCTGATGCTTCCCGTTTGGTTCCATTTAAGTTGGCCCAGTTGTGACAACGGCATCCATGAGAAAACCACATAAGTATGTGCGCGACAATTTGAAGTTGGTCTTTTCCGTAACGAGAGTTATAATTATTTAGTATGAAAATTGTAAATATTTATAAAAAAGTAGTGCTCAATCTGAAAAATTGTAATAATTATATAAAGATTGTAATTCTTGTTACATCGTGAAACGTTTTTACCGCAATTTATGTTATTATGTTATCGGACTTATCGGTCATCTAAGGACTTAGCTGACACGTAATTTTTCTTATAACAGATACCTAAATAATATGCAACTGATAAACATTTTAATTGCTATCCTAATCAGCGTACTCGCAATGGCTTGCAATGAAAAACATCTTTCAAATAGTTATACTAGAATTTTATTATCCTTATGTATGCTATGGTACTCAATACAATCTCTTAACTAAAGTCAGGGTCACTTAATGTCTAAAAGCTTTGCAATACAAGTGGATGTTACAGCCGAGGTCACGTGTATGAAAACGCACATACATATTATATTTGTAAACATACGCACATACGGCCTATTACCCATATGAAAGTTTGTAGTAAGGTTTGCGAGCATATTTTGCGCTTTTTATGATGACGTGGGAGGGCGGGCCTCTCAGTTGAACATGACACAAACAAACTGCTGATTGTTACAAAATGTGTACAAGTCACGACTACAACAGGTTTCGAGCCCGTAAATCTAGTTTCGCGATTGTCGACTAGATTTCCGTTGAAGGGGCAACTGCTGTCTCGACGGTTTTAATCTTATAATGTTGCACTAATACGATTTCTCATCAACAAAGTGCAGCTGGATCAGAATCACAATCACTTTCAAACTTGATTAAAACTTCATGTTAAATAACCTTTTGTGGGTCAGCTAAAGTATTTTAAGAGCATTATGTCTCTCTAAATTCTTTAAAGTAGGTAGTTATTAGTGTAATTATGTTGCATATCGCATGCCTTTTGTAGAGTGAAGGAAGGTACAATGTACATTTATGTTAATTACACTTAACTTTGCTACTTTGACAGGCAGATGCAGGAAGAAAGCCCGCACAGCCTCAGCTATCGGTGGCAGCTGCGTGGGCGAAACGAGCTGCCTTACAAGCCGACAGGATCTCATTAGGCAGTCAATTCTCTATCTATGATATCATTGACGACATTTCCCGTTGGTGTCGGACGGCTATGAAACTGGCGATCATGGTCTAAGCCGCTGGACCGTCACGGCTGGCGTCTCCGTCCGTCGTTCTGCAAAAAGTTCAAACTGGTTGAAAAAGTTTGTTCACACGGACAGCCGTAGCACTAAACAAGGGACACGGAGCGGATTGCGGAGAGATCGCGGCGCGCGCGCCAACCGGTGCGCCAGTCAACCGCCGCTCCTCGCCGCGTGTGCGCGTCTCGCATTCACCGATATTGCACCTGCCGAGTCCGAGACCGCACCGAATCGACGACCGTTATCGTCCTAAATGAAAACCTAATGGACGAACGACGAGGTAGTCCATGCATGCTCGTGCTAACTTAGTGTAAACGCTAGTGGAGTGCAGTGTTGTGTTCATGTCGAAATGGAGGAGGTTCGCATATCGGATTGGCCCGATCCACCGGGCTCCAATGCATGGCTGCCCGCTTATGGTTTCCAGCATGATATTTTGGATAAAGACGATTATTTCGGCACCAATGGTGAGTGTAGAGTCGTTGTACAGTCGCTCTCTACTAAGGGAGGCCATTAGCGTTGAAATCGTCAGTGAAGCACGTTTTTGTAGAGACCGTGCTGGTATTCTAAATGCTTACTTGTCTTACTTGTTTGGAATGTAAAGCAATTTCGTTTTGTGTGCAAGACGCTGAGATCTGTTCTCCCCACCCACTGTGTCAAACAGTTAACTTAACAGACCTTGATACTGTTTTAAGCATTTCGTTGCACGAATTTAACTTGCCTCAACCTTAATTAATATGTCGTGTTATGTAGGTATGTATGTACCTTAGATATGTTTCTCCGGTTTTGCATGGTGTTGAAATCCTTTATTGTTACTCACTCGATCCGATCCAAGCACGGATAACTTATTGTTTTGATGGTAACACAAAAAGCAATTTGGTTGCATTACGCAGCTCTCGACAATGGCTCGGTATGAAATCATGACGGCGCGAACATCTGATAAGAACCACCTTTTGATGAGCCTATCTGAAAGACTTGACGCAACAAATTAAATAGGTGTATCTACTTAGAAAGATAAAAGATAAATATTGATAGATCCTTTCATTTTTATCTAAAACTAATTAGGTACCTAGGTACATATCTAAGTACATCTAAAATATTGTGAACCAAGATCATGATTATGTTAAAAAACACAAACAATAACAACACAAAAAAAACAAGTAACAACTTTCTACATAGGTAAGTTTATTCAGAACCCAGACTCGTATTGTGATACCTAGGCGGTTACAGATTTGTGTAGGTACAGTCTAGAGAGTCTCTGAAGATGCTGTCGAGATCCTTCGGTTACCGAGGGGTTTAAAATACCTAGTTAGAGTCTCTACCCTAAGAGATTAGGGGCTAGAAATAGGAAAATTCGTAAGTAGATAATATCCTTAAAGTACATACCTACCTATTTTTATTTCCTTATTCGAAAAACTTTGTCTTGATTTCTTAAATAGAAGAAAATATGTGATCATTCTTTTTAATAAGTTTTTATGGCGTTATCTTCTTGGGCGAAAATTTATTACATTCTGTGAAAGTAGGTAGGTTCCTATGTAATTAGTAGGTGAGTAATAATAGCTGTATGAAGTTTCAAATTTATCTCGGTAAAACGCCTTTCACAAAATCAAAGCTGTTCAGCCAATATTTGCCGAAATATTATTTTCTTTGTCAAAAAATTTTACAAAAATTTACCTACCTAGGTATACAGTAAAAAAATTAATTTCAAATACAAATAGGTACAATAGGTACTTAATATATTGTAAATAAAAAATCCTGCTTAGATACATGTAGGAAGGTACTTCAAAAGTTTTAGGCACGCCAAAAGGAACGAAACAGTTAATAAATTTAAATTAATTCATTTTTATATATGATAAATCACAATAAAAATACATAGCCTAGAAAACCTTGACTAAGTTCAACAAACTCATTAATTAGGTATTCATTTATGGATCTAATAAGATGGACTGACATCACTCACAACTTGCGACTTTCGACGATTATTAAATTAATCCCCGACTGACGTTCGAGATTCGTACACAGACCCATAATACTAGTTTCTTTGATCATAACTGTCCGGTAAATCATGTATTTAATAAAACTATATACGTATTATATGAGTTAGACTTATTCAGCTTAACAATTTACTATTTTGATTTGATATCTAAAATTTTAAACATCAGCTAACTTATCATTCAAAGTAGGGGAATATCGAATTTTTAAAATGAAATATTATGCACATACTCACAAAGAACCAACAAAAGTACATTAACTTAGCTATATCTCCTCGTAATAAGAAAAATTACCTATATTCTTATTCTGCCAATTAAAGAGGTTTGTTTACATCATAAAAACATTTTACCAAATAAAATATAGTACCTACTTACAAAGAGTTATAGCAATTTTATTGTGTATGTATACATGAAATTTACTCTCTACCGACTAAATTAACTTTTATTGGATACCCAAATATTTGCCTCTGCAACGTCAATTTGATTAAGATTATAAAGACGCCTTTTGTATATGTATTAGTATGTACTCGTATGTATAATGAGGGAAGACTCGAATGCATCCCATTCTCTTCGACAAACAGACACGACAAGGTCATTATCATAAAGTATAAAAACATACTCAGGTAAAGTTTTTATATTTTTAGACTTATTTATTTAGACAAACAGGCAAATGATCGAATAAGTCACTATCGTTTTTGGGACAAAAGAATAACTCAACACTGGAGAGTACCTTTGCAATGTCTTTCTAAAATGTATTATTATTATAAGTTGGATGAACATTATTAACTCTTTCTCCCGTCTACGTAGACAAAACTGCTGGAAGCTAGGTTTATTTTAAGTCTAACTTCGATCAACGGACTTGAAATATTTTGTTTTGGGGTTACTACAGACTAGGCGTTTCAATAATTTCAATGGTTTAAGAGTTTATTTTAAAGATTTCTACGTAACGTACGTTGACGATCTATTAAATATATAGCTATTAGTAACTCGTCCCATAAATTTAATAACTTGCCAAAAAGAAAACAGTGTTTGTTTGGTAACATATTCTTGCATTATGAAGTCTGATTTATATCTAAAAATAACGCACGCACGAAGAAAATGTTAAGGTACGACGATTAAATAAAAGTGTCTATAGAAGTTTATTCAATGAAACTCGAATATTTATGATCTTGGCATTCGTATGCGAGGCGATACATTCTTTAGTGCATCGCGTTATCTTTACTCAAAAGTATACGGTCAGCCCGTACTAACTTTAAAACATCCATTTTTTACGTATTATGTACCTATGAAGGTAAATGTTATAATGATATTGTAATAGGAAAGTATAGTTCAATTTATTTTGCAAGTACTTATACCTATTCAATTTTGGAAAATAAGTATTAGTCACAGAATGCGATACCGTTTTGTTTATTTGTTATTAATAAACTTTATCAAAACTTAATAAAACAATCAAAGATAACGAACATTCACTTAAGTACTTAATTATTACAATTTCTAATCGCAAACATAAAAATGTAAACGACATTTAATTGTTATAAGATGTAGAGAAGATGTACTTATAAATTAACGTATTTTATGATGAAATAAGCGAAAAACTATCTTAATACCCTGGACACACACTAATCACACTAATCTATACTAATAATATAAAGCTGAAGAGGTTTGTTTGAACGCGTTAATCTCTGGAACTACAAGCAGGACTTGAAAAACTCTTTTTGTGTATGATAGCTACATTCATGACGAAGGTTATAATTTATCAAGCATTACTATATAATTCTTAATGCGTGTGAAATCGCGGCGCACAGCTAGTGAAATTATAAATTGTTGTAGAGATAAATAATCCTCCAACATTTTGTTAACCTTCTCGAAGTCGATTCATAATGAGTGACATTTCTATCCTACACCTGTTCTGTGGTCAAAAATATGCAGTCAGACCAGTCGCCCGGCCCTTAAGGTCATTTCTTATCCGTAGGCGAATCGAATGCCGCGTTGACTCCAAATGACGGTCTTTTAAAAGGATCGTGCTTTTAACGGGTTGTTTCTCATAGTCCTGTAGTTATTGAGGGTCATAATAATATCCCGGTATCGTCGGTCTCACTTTTATTTATTGATGCAGTATTTAAATCTAAGATATGGGTAGGTATTAATTATTAAGGTTTTATATTTTGTAACTTTACTACGATATTTTTTATTTTATGACATGAGTATTTACTGGAACACCTGAGTGTACGTCTAGCCAACTCTAGAAGGTCTAGAAAGAAAAAAATCCAGAGACAACAAATATTTAATAAGTAAAATCGGTGCACATTTTGTATTCACGTCGTACCCATTCTTTATCTATGGAAATTCTCCTTATCAACGTTCAAGTGGAAATTTTTATTGACATCATCTAGAATCCCAGCTTTAGTTGTAACATACGAGTGAAAATTAGCAGGCTCCAGTAGGTATTGTAAGCATATTATAATGAAAAAAGACACTTAACATTTTTAATTATGACTTATAATCATATTAATTATTATGTAAATAATCATTCTATTTCGTAAATTACGTAATCTATTTGATTGTTTACTTTTTGCTTGCCGTTTATATATACATACACATAACTTAATGCAGTAAATGTAGGTTTATAAAACATTACCATTACTGTGATAATTAAAATGAATTCGTTTTCAATATTAAAGATATGTATTTTTTTTATATATTTGTTAGTATGTATATGTATAATTATCTTTTGTAATTTCGCAATTGGGAATTGTGTACCTATATGCGTATACAATTACACATTACTGTTCAGCACTTCCAAGCAGCGAAATGAAATGGCTTGTCAGTGCCGTCAGTAATTTACCGTTCGCAGCGGAACAAAATGCCGCTGTTAGGAAGAGCTAGAGAGTAGACGGATAATAGCGGTATCTTCGTAAAATCGTATAAAACACTTTGATTCATGCCTGTGAAGAAATGCTATCATTAACAATTGTAAGTTTTTCAAAAACATGCGTTAATGACGCATCAAAGGAGACTAGCTATGTTAAATGTTATATATTAACATAAGTTTTCTGTTTTACTTACAAACTATTCTAATTCGTATTGTACGATTAAGTAAGTGTCTTGAATATTCTAATAATAAAAATATTCGTTAATAAATATTATGAATTACTTAGGTATAATGTAACATAATATAACAAGTTGCATAAAAAAAGCATATAAATACGGGCGAATTGTGAACACTCGCCTTTTTTTAAGTTGGTAATCATTACATAGTATAAAACAAAGTCGCTTTCTCTGTCCCTATATCACTGTATGCTTAAATCTTTAAAACTACGCAACGGATGTTGATGCGGTTTTTTTTAATAGATATATTGAAGAGGAAGGTTTATATGGGGAATGTTGGCGACAAAAAGGTTCATGTTAAGAAAAAAAAAGATGTTGACACAGTCAGTCTAGGGTTTTGCTATGATTATGTTTTGCTTTTAACGTATTTTTGCTTTATTATAATTTTATCTTCTTTATTTTGTTGTTTTCGTTGAAACCAACCCCTTGTCCTTTATAAAGTATAAACGTTCACATTTTTTCTGTGGTGTATTTAGTATCAGCATTGCACCCGTGCGAGGCCGGGAAGGTTCGCTATTAATTAATAAACCACATACTAAAAGTATACCTACTATATACTTATTATAAGAAAAATATTTAATAATATGCCAATTTCTTTATTTGAGAAAAAAATTGTTTACTAATAATACAGCGCTGTAAATGTTGCTAATAAGTTTTGGATGGCATATTATAATTTCTTTTATAGTTATAATATAACCTTCCACCTATAATTTTATTATTGTAAGTTACTAGAGGGACTAATTTACTGTATCAGCTACTAACCCAATTTTTTCTTTGGCTTCCTTAACAGTTTGTAGTTGAACTACGAGTATAATGCCTTCCTTAGTTAATGAGCTTACGCGTCCACACTCCCCTAGATAATTTTAACTCGCGTTACGAAAAAACCGACTTGAATTTAAGACTTATATGTTTTTCTCATGGATGCCGTTGTTGGAACTGGACCAAATTAAAATGGGACTAAAGGGGAAGCATCAGCTTTCAAATAAAAAAAGAATCATCCAAATTAGTTCACTCAGTCGAAAGTTATGAGGTAACAAACATGAAGAAAGTCGGTTTAAAAGTGTACTAAAGTGTTTATATAATTCGATGATTTGATAAATGTATATTATGTCGGCAAGCGGTACAGTCGCGTGCTCAAGTTTTTCATTTTGGTGCAAATGTTTTGGTGCTAGCTTCAAGTAACTTTATTATATATCAGTCTAATAAAATACGTGAATGCATTTATGATAAACATGTTAGTTGTTGTACATAAACCCGGTTTACGTTATTGGGTCGCATAAATCGTGTGCGATATTGATAAGTGTTTAAGTAGATAAGTATGTATGTACTTATGTAGTGTCCTACGTAGGTAGAGGAAATTCGTAGTTATTGTAATAATTACGGCAAGCACTCTAGGTACGAGTACTAGGATTATGTATGTAAAAGATATTTGTATTTATGGTAGTTTTATTTGTTTGTGTAAATAACATTGATAGAAATAGGTGTTGCATATTATGTTTGTACTCGTATTTGATGATTGGACTCGGCTGAAGTCAGGTGGCGACACTAGTTCTGAATAGTTCGGATACAAAATGTAAACTATGGCCACTCCATCCTTAGATTTATCAGTCAATAATCCTATTATTTTGATTGAACTTACGTAATTATTTCATGTATTTATACTATTTATAATAAACAGTATTTTTTAACAGTAAAGTGGTTTTTAACATTATGCATCAGTATAGTATTGAATGAGATTACCTATACAACTTGAAAGTCGATAATTATGATTATTGACTCAAAGTTAAAAACTTGTTTTAAATAATCACTTATTCCATCCTCAAGTTCGTGAATACGCCAACTAATAAAATGCACAAGTTTGCTTAAATATTTGATAACGGTTATAAAATTTCCACTTTCGCAAATTCCATTGATCTTTCCAAATGTTTATGTTATATAATATTTAAATTTTGTTAAAAAAATCGTGCTGAAATTTAGTTATGTAGAATGTTAAGTCATTAATTAATATTTATTTAAATACGAGACACTTAACAATTTCGAATATGCGTATATCCTGGTGAGTTAATTTATTCTACTAAATTAAAAAGAATTTTGAGAAGTTTCTATTGCTACTTGTACTTTCTAAACGTTTTACATAATATTTAAATTTAATATTCGAACGTATGATTAGATAAAACAAAACGTGACAATTGTTAAAATATGTACCTACCAATGTACATGTTTGAAACCGGAGGAATTTTAAACAATAAAATGCGCTAATCCAGATGAAGTCAGCATTCCAAGATCTCTGAACCTGCTTCACATTTTAAAATGTCCTGTAGGTACCTACTTAAGTATCTCACGTAGCATACTCAGCCTTATTTTTACCGACCGATAAATTATTTCTCAATTGTGAGTACATTCCTACTGAAGTAGTGAGTGCTAATGTAGTAGAGTACTTATCACCTTGAACTACACTGAACTATTGTACTTGAGTTTAATCTAAAGACGTTACTTTAAAGTAAAGTTTAAACACAGATAACACTATAAATACTAGAGAGAATGTGCACGGAACAGACGAGATAGCGCTGTTCTAAATAAATCTTCTGGCATATTTACGGTCAGGCTTATGATGACGACAATTTGTAATATTATTTTGATCGAGTTACATACTGGTATATTTATTTTACTGAGTATTAAGCTAATGATACTACATTACGCCTTTAAACGAATTTTTCATAACGGACACTGCGACCTCCATTTTTAATAGAATTCGTTTCAGACTAAATATCCGATCCACATAACCACCTTTTGTAAAAAGGCGATTATCGATCAACCAATAAATTAGGAAACAAAGCCACAGTTACACGAGTAAAAATAATCAAAAGCTATTACCGAGGCACGTTATTCACCAATTAAATATTAATAGTCGCGAAGTTTAATCTCTATTGTTCAAATCGTGGCAGTGTTCCAGTTATGAACAATATGAGCACGGAAGCACACTTAAATTTTATTTCATGTTCAAAAGATTATGACTCGGTTGCATTGTGAATATAATAAAAGAAATTGGTATCTGTTATGATTTAGTCGCCCTGGAAACCTAAATAAATAGAATTCTTAAAGCATAGGAGGTATTCGGTCACTTTGATATAATTGAACCATTCACAAAACATTCATTAATTGTTTATATTGCAACGACTTATAATTTAAAGTTAGAAGAAAATAAGTGCTTCTAGTACGTACTAACGTTTGATTTTTAACTTACATTTAAAAAGCGTATGTAATACGACATTGGCTTTTCTGCTGTTTACGCCTTTGTGCCAACAAAAAAAAAAAACAAGCCCGTCGCTGACTAGTTCCGAGTAGTGAGTAGTTTACTTTACACACGAGACGGATCAATTGCCCGTACCTATCTGATTTTACGCTGCGTTTAAATCTGTGACTCATTTCATACTACAGAAGTTAATTCTCTCATTGTAAAAACTGACTTGTTTCAAGAGCGGTGTGAAGGTCTCAAGGGGCTTGTCAACGTAAGTTATTGTAAGAGGCATTGTTTTGTGTGGGAACTATAATTAGTAAACAATTAGCATATGTAAAGTACGTACTATATTTTATAGGCTATTAATGTAATAGGCCAAGGTCGTATATTTATTAAATATATCTATCGAAATTTAAACTATTATTTTACCTAAATTTTTAGTAAATTAGTTGTATAGACGTTTCAAAATGCATGTTGGTTATTTCATTCTGAAGTAAAAACCGAATTCAAACTTTTAAACTCAAAAGTAAGATAATAATATATTTTATTACATTTATTTCGGAACATTTATTTCGGAATTCGGTTTGAAGTTTTTTGATTTGGATTGAATTCAAGTTCGGTTAAGAATTAACGGAGTTATGAAATGAAGCATCAAAATATAAACAACACAAGCGAATTGAAAAAAAATATATCTTCACTTTTTAAAAACATTAAAATTTGTAGTAAGTATTGCTCACAACGGATGTACGCTTTGTACATAGAGGCTAATGAACTTTGTATGCAGTTTTATGAATAAGACACAATTACTTTAGGTCAGGTATATGTCATTGTATAAATGCAAGATACGAGTACCTACCGCTTTAGCATGAATTAATCATACCTATAAGATTTCCATGTTACGATAGTTATTATGATAAAAAATTTACAAAGACAAAAATGGAACTAATGAATTTAGAGAAAATATTTTATTCAAAAATTTAACTCATCTCTTGTGACCATACTTGATTCTTGTTATCAGTTTGTTAGAGTCGCTATTGTTTCATTACAATTAATAAATTCACAGTTTGATTTTCCAGCAGTTCCACTCAATAAGTTCTTGTTAAATAAAAATAATTTCCCATTCATCAATCAAAGCAAGTTCGCAGAAATACAGATCAAAAGAGTAGGTAAGTGAGTGCCATTTTGAACAAAAAAATCTAACGACGTCGTTACAGCCTAATGAGTCACAGAGAGTGAGAATAAATTACGTACATGATGACGGAACGATGATGCAGATATATGAGTATTACTCTTTAGAAATATTGCAACATTATGGATAAATTTCAGTGGCGAAGGGTACGTAACATATAAGCCAATTCTCACCGGGTCATAATCTAAAGACAAGCCGATTGTCATCGGCTTTTTAAATTTGGAGTTCGTTAAATTACTGACTTTTCTAAGTTTTTTTCATGTTAGCAAATTTCCTTTTTTTTGAAATGGCTTACCTGACACGGAAATCTTTACAAAGTAGGCTATTACATTTTACTGTTTCCCTATACTCTAACTTAATCATATCAATTTAGCAGCAAAAATGCTGCAAATAAGACAGTGGTAAAGAGTTTATGGCTTTTATTCCAGAAGAAACGGCTCACATCGAAGCAGCACGCACCAATGACATTCCAAAATTCAACCATTAGATTATCAATACCCTTCATCAGCCGATGTATTTAAATCGTGAAACATCAGAGCACTTACACCTAGTTTTTGCGGTCCATTGTTATCCGTGCCGGCTTGCTTAAGCGAGAATGGGCCAATCTATTCAAATATTGTTCCAGTATATGTATACAGCACAACCTACGCTGGTACGTATGTACCGTTTCCTATCGCTTCTAGAGCGTACGATCACAAAGCGATACGAATACAAAAAGTGTTACGTAAACAGTCATCGAACTGTTACCGCAAATTGTGGATGGATTAGCGAGTAGCGGGCCATTAGGATGGATATACTCGTATATAAATTTTCAAGAGGGTTTTGGTATTGATCTTCCACGGGTCTTCTTAATACATTCTTTTGTTAACAAACTCATTTATACCTTTAATTTTTCTGTCTATAGTATGTATATGGCATAGACACTAACATAAAGTCTGTAGCAGATATCGTTATTGTCGTGTCAATGGTCTGAGTGTTGGTAACAAGCACATTGACAAAATATTTTATGACTGACTTTCCTTCTTCTTTGTCAGACTCGTTATGTTTTCGGTATCAATATTTTTAAAGTAATAACATACCGGCCTAATGTTTTTTTATTTGTCAATCAATTCACATTCTTCTGATTTAAGTAGTACCTACTTGCCATTAGGTAAAATTTTATAAGTGTTTCGTAATAATTACGTTAGTAAATAGCTATTATTAAATTCATATAAAACTTGTATTTTAGTAAAACGTTACAAAACTAGAAAACGGCTGGTCATTTATTATTTAAATAGATAATACTTTCTAGTTCTTGCTTTTTGAATATGTATTTTGTATAATATTTATTTTATCGAAATGCTGACGTAAAACGGTTTGCCGTCTTTGGAATGTAAGATGGCAATTTCTAAAGAATTTTGAGACTGCGAAATTAATATTGCGAGTCACTCACTAAGAACACGTGTGTGAATCTAAACGTATTGTATTTACATATAGAAACAGCTGGATTTCTTGCTAATGTACAAGTAATTCTATGTAGCTCAAGTCTGTACATTATATACGTAAATTAATAGAAATATATATTATGCTTACAACAGTGTCTCTACTTACTTATATTTAAAATTTAGTACTTATTCAATAAATATTTGCACTTTGACTTTGGAGTTAAATTCTAGACAATCCTTAACTAAAAATGGGGAAGGTATAGGGGTATAGTATATTCTTAGGCTGTAACCGCTATAAGAAGAAGAACCGCTTTAGAATATTTCAGAAGAATTAAATTTGTACGATGTAGGTACCCAGATACCTTTAGTTCACGGTCTATAAAGAAGCAACCTTAGTCAAGATCACGGCTAGTGTAGTTTTATTTCTATATTTCTTGAGAAGTCACGCATCGTATATGTCTATGAATATTCATCGATGGAAAAAGTCAAGTAACTACTCGTACATAACACGGCACGTCAAGACAAAGCAGGATCCATTGTAATGAGCTGAGAAGATGCGAAGTGTCGATGCTTACTTTCTACAGTATCTATATTATCATATTATGATTATATACCGTGATAGTTATATTTTTAAAACAGTTTTTACCACCGGTGTGGGTGGATAAGAGACCACTAGTTACATATGCACGAGTAGTTACGAAAACTAAACTTAATTTTGAATAGTTCAAAACGTGCTTAACTTTAAACAATCTAAAAAAAATCCGTATTTAATTTTTAAGTCATTAAATATACGTGTCATAGGATAGGAAAATGTTTATTCTTGCAGGTTTAAAGTTTTTTACGGTTCACAATTGCGTTAGATTATAAAAAAAATTCTTTTCACAATCATAGCGTACGATTATAGTTCTACTTACAACCTATTTGAACTTTTTGGCGCCAGGCAGTACCTAGAGTTATGCTTATATATAGAAAATACCTATACGATAATCATTAAATTTATCTAGCGACAAATGTTTGGCGGGTTGGCAATGCATCTTTAACTGGCCTTGGAACGAAAGTCTTTGTGTATTTGGTATATTTTAGTCCACAGATTAATAAGGTGAAGGTAAAGTTTTTTTGCAGGAATTTTATAGTAAAAACCTAAACGAATTAAAATGTTATTCAGAGTTGTATTAAAAAGGGTTCATGACCTCGATTTATGACTATCAAGCACCATAAAACGAAACTTGCCCTCCCACGCGCGGTCACGACCATTAACATTTTGCATGCGACTTAACTATTAACAAAAAAAGCGCAAAATAATAATGTGTTGCCGCATTTAAAACTACTTATTCTTAAATAACACTTCGCACGTACTTGTGAATGAGTAAGTAAATGGTGTTTGTTACTGAATAGTTTTAACAAGGACATGACAATTGGTTAGTTATGTGAACAAATAGGCATTGTTCGATATTTTTAGAAGTTTTCTTTTCTTTGTGTGCTAGTGATCTGACTACATTGTGTATAAAGTATTAATTTATTACGGAATTCCGAGTTAGAAATATCATCACAATACCAACACAAATGTCTATCCTAAACGATCCTGTCATTGATTTGTATGACTTACAAATCAGTGGTAAAATCTACTGCATTCTAGAAGCAAATTAACTGTTATGACGTGTTATACATAAAGTGCTTGAGAGGCGCTACACAGCAAGGACACCGGTGCGTTGCACTAGAGTACCCGGAGTGCTCCGGATGCCCAGAGGCCACTAAGGGGTAAATCTTGAAACCAAAAATCACTCATTGTTTTCGAGTAGGTACCTTCTGAAGGTTTCACTCGCCTTTTGAAAAGGTTCCATCCCTTAACTTACAAATAAAATTAATATAGTGTATACTACTCAATCAAACAAAAGCCTTACTTTTTTATGCCTTTTCATGCATGTGCTTGCAGCTCATTTTAATAGATAATGTTTTGGTCGAACGAAGACAGTCATATCGACTACGCAGGAAGGAAATAGCTTGTACGAGCAATTAGTTTTTTACAACGGTTAAATGAACACCGACCGTCTGGAATTTTATATTGTATTTGAACCGTTAAATTAATTGGAATGAGGGTTAAAGAATTACGTGTTTTACATTAAAATTGCATAGTATAAAATGGTTACATAACCACGAATTTGCCGATAATACCAGATAAAAAAACAACAGCACAGATAAACATGAAGAATACCTAATGTACCTATACTCAAATAATAAACGGATCCATAAATAAACAAATTATTTGAAAAGTACGTCATGCTGTTAAGAACATTTTTTAGATTGTAACCTACAACTTGTACTCGTAGGTCACGAATCCTTTTCAGTGTCTCTTATATAGTCTTGTTGCTTGCACTTATAGGTACAAAAATATGACATGCAATATTCTACAAAATAAATAACTTTTTTTTTTTCTAGATTAGCTGAATTAAAGTAGTACTATATTTTTGTCACCGCGCGCAAACACATTACGCCAAGCCTGCCATCTATTGACGAGTAGGAGAACCACTTTAATTGAAGATGCTACTCTGCACCCAATCTTGCGCAGTTTATTCATTTGCACTATCGCAAAACTAATAAATATGGCAAAAATACTTATATTACGATCTTGTAGATAGAAGACGTATTTATTTGATGTATAACAAGTGACCATAAAGGTAAAAGTCAAGGTCCGCACTTACAGAACACGATTGTTCCTTTCACAAGATCCTTCTATTAAACGAGTTCAATGCTTCCTATAAGCAATATTCATAATGAGTGTACACTGTACAGCTTACAATAGCCAGTGTAATGATGCGTCTGATCGCTATTGCGTTGTCAGCCAACGAGTTAATACGATTTTAATGTTATTCAAAAGGAACGGATGGGACGAGGCCGTTCCTGTGGACGCCCAAGAGAAAGTTCATCCGCTACGTACGAGATTATAGCGTGGAAATGATTACAGTGAAACATGTTTGTAGCGTGAATGTTGAAAGAGGGATGGCCACTTGGAATACAGAGTGCTACTAAACTAAAGCTGCATTGACTACGACAATTAATATGGTTTGAGATTTTTTTTTGATTAGGTATGTTTGAAATGTTTGTCACAGCAGCGTAGCTTACCTAACAATTTTTGGGACAAATGAATCATAACATAAGATTTGTTTATTAACAAGAATAAAAATGGCTTTCTACAAAAAATGAGCGAACAGAAATTAATGTACGAATCCCTGAGTTTAATGACTCTCCTAAACAAACAACCCATTCGCAACGCAGTTGACTTATAAGCTGTTTATTTATAAGCTATTTATTTTTATAAAATCCGTTCCTAGTTTGTCTTTTCCTCCTTGTAGTTTAGGTAAATCTAGCTTTCTTGTTTCATCTGTGAGCTATAATTTCCTATTAGTTTAAATTCTACGCATTATCAAACTTTGTTATAGATACATATTACAAAACAATTCTAAATGTTCTATATTTCTGCATTAATTTTTAATTTGCCGCTCCAACGGCAATGATCATATCAATCGATTTATTGTAATTTGTTTTTCGCGTTTCACAGCCACAGTTTTCGTGTTCTCTCAAGTGCGGAGAATTATCTGTTTTGTAATTTACACTTTGGACCGTTGCAATATTTATATTAAAAAGATACACTTTTTAATATAAATACCGTCACACTTTTACGTCCATATCTTGAAAATTTCTGCATCGATTTTGATGAAACTTGCACTTTTCCTTAACTTTAAATATTAGGTATATATACCTGTTAGATTTTGAAGTCAATGTAAGCCAAGAAAGAATGGTATAACCTACTTTTGATAAACGTTCGTTATGTTTTTAGTTTGCTTATTTAAAAGTAAGAAATACTAAAGATATAATAATATGACGTCAATAAAGTATCGTGTTTAGCATAACATATATTAGGTACATTCCAAATGTATCCATAAAACACAGAAAACAGTTATTTTATCGCGATGACACTGAAAGAAGAATGCTCTACGCAACTTGTTGCCCAGATTGTTGTTAGAATGGTATTCGTAAGGTTTCCTATGTGAGTGGGTGCAGTTATGTAAATGCGGATGAACGGACGGCTTCCGTGCAAGTTGTTATAAGATTTATACATAATGCAGCGGTCCGCCGGCCTTTCATTTATAGCTTAGCGGATTGACGCATGACGCGTTGACTTGACATACAAAATTTTATCTGTATTGCATTATATAAAATAGGGAATTTAGAATCAGAATACAGATTCAAGGCGCGAAAAAGTTTGGTCACCATATATTTTTAACGAAAGATTAGTAATAATAAGATATTTTTGTGTACGTATAAAAATATCACAATGTTTAATTTTTATCTATTAAGTTAAGAACATGGGTATTAGGTACACAGTAAAGGTTATTACACTTACGAATAATATATTTGTACGAAACATAGGCAATGTGTTATAGCGTTTTTATTCTGCTTTAACTACTGCGTGTTTCTTTCTAACATGAGTAAATAAAAATGGAGGACACAAACAACAAACCTTAATATTTTTTAATCACTTTCTCTTCCTGTCTCGTGTTTAAAAATAATGTTAGTGCTGTTCGTAGGTATTTTACGACGTACATTTCTTATTCTTTACAATTATAGCGTAGATGTGAACACTTTACAATTATATTAAATAAAATCACTTATGAAACAAGGTAATGTAAGTATTATAGAACTTCAAGCAGGGTTCTTATTATTCAATTATAAATTTTAATAAGGTAAGCATTTGCATATAACTTTATTTACAGGTGCTTTGGTATGTACGAGTAGCATTTGTTTACAAGTCGTAAACATCCTAGTAAAATATTAGCTATCTTGGAATATTTGTATGCAAGAACAGAATCTACGAGTATGACCTTTACAGTACATACGCAGTTACTTAATTGACAAACATTAATTTGTACCAAATTGACAAGTTGGAAAATTAATGTACCTAAGTATGTTGCCTGTCATTACTAATCCTACCACTGACCTCTATTAATTAACACTCTGGACTGGCTATTTACATAATAGTATTGAAGCGATTTGATAATCTGCTAGGGGTAGGCTTGGAGCATACTCCACCACGCTGCTCCAATGCGGATTGGTGGAGTGGTTTGCGAAGCCGTATTACAATAGGCATAAGACTATTTCAGAGTCAATTTTAATTCCGAGTACCTACTTTCACCCTTGTCAAAGGGGCGCTTCAAAATGCACAAGAATATATTATCTGTAATAATTTTGTCACAGACTATAACACAAACATTTTAACTGTGTGTTTATGCGTGTGTAATTCAAACGTAGTAAGTACTTGTCTATGTGAGTGTGATATGTTTTCACAAGTCAATTGCCGTTACCTTCCATATGTAACATATGGATCAAAATAGCATGATCGAAGTTTACATCGCGCGCTGCCCGTTCATAAACTTATGAACGATACGCGTACACTACACTTGAGTCCACGCACACAGCCACACAACTACTTCCATCCTTGGTCTTGCTCTTGACATGCGGTCACTTGCCACGCATAATAATAGATTCAAATGATTCACATCACTACTCTAGTAGCTCACTCCAGCAGAGCTCTAAGACACGTTACTTTTGTGAGTCGAACGCGAGTTATGACTCCGAACGCCCGTCTTGTTTCGAAAATTCAAAATGCATTCCGAATCGTGTCTTGGTGACCTTTGCTTGTGTTGTCTGTGGTTTTAAAAAGTATGTAGTATTTGTTTGTAGCATGTGGATGTTGGCGATTTGTTTGTTTTGTTCCAATGTCGAGCCGGCGTTTTCGGATAGGTAAGTCCACGTGCTAAGTTGCGATTATTATTTAATTAATAGCCTATTACGTATTACGATTCCGGTTTAAAAATGAACAAATGCTGTTGTTGACTCGAATAGCTGTCAAAATATACGCATGTCTGTTGTATTTAATCGACTGCATTTAAAATGAGACGACTTCCTGTTTAGGCGGGCGCGCTACCGTTTTGGGCGGGAGTTAAACATGAATATGTATACAGATAAGAAATCACCACTTAAAGACATAAGTATTTAACATCCAGAATCGTGATAATCATACCATTAAAAATACTTAACGTAAACAGAATGGCATTAAGGGTTTGTAAATAAGTAATAATCTCTTCTCAGAAATAATAAACTCACGGTCATAATCGTAATCTGATTGTCATCGGCGCTGTTGTCTATAAAAAACCCAATTGTCTATGGTCACAAAACAACGGTAGCCTACCAAAAATGTTGCGTATCTACCTACCCCATGAGTCTACTCCAGAAGCGTTCCAGGGTCTTGACAAAAAATCTATATATATCAAAGAATGCAGTCGTATTGTCTGTTTATCGATTCTATCTTTAACGCTTTAGCCGGGACTGCATTCCGTGCATAGCGTTGCACTTACGGATTTGTTATCGCTATTGTATAAGGAAACACCGGTTACAATACGCAAGCCACGCAAGCCCTTATAAAATTTTGAGAAAATTACATTTTGAGAATATCAATACACCTAGTGTAATTTTTGACCAATGCGTAACGACTGCGATGATTAGTGATAAAGTAATAATAGATTAAAGGATAAACAGTAAATACTTTTAGCATCGGCAACTCGTCGGTATAGGCGTAGGAAGGGGGCTCCGGATAGGTCTTGCCCACCCCTGAATAGTATAAGGAACCCACCCCAGTATTTTCGGTTACCGACACAAAAGTAGATACAGCTATTGTATATTGAGAACCAAGAGCCATGAAAGAGCTAGATAATTTTTACGGGGCCCCAAACTTTGCAAGAAGACTCAAATAAAAAAAAAATCAAAATTCAAACATTTTTTTTCATCAAAAGGTATACACGGTATACTTCAGGGATGGCCAACTTCATTAGACATAAGATACTGTTTACTAACGGAACCCTGTGCGATCTACCACTTACATCTTGAAATAAATTGAAATGCGCTCCATTTGAAAT
>DWQK01000156.1:0-25967 GCA_018231225.1 Noctuana stator
ACCCATCCGAGTACCGGCCGCGCCTGACGTTGCTTAACAATGTGATCGCTTGCGATTCACACTACCAGCGGGGCTATACGCGCTTCATAATTATTTATAAGTATTAAGATTAGCAAAATCAAGCTCAAACTAAGTGCTTCAACACATAAATTATACAAGGTTATAAATTAATTTATTTTATTGCATAAACCGCGGAGTACAGACTCCCCCGATAGCGAACGATGAACGAATTCAATACTTGAACGATTCGTCTCACCCGTTTCCCGACCTTAAGGACCTTACTACGGCTACTCAACAAATACTCAACAAATCATTGTACTCCCCTACAACCGGATGTCTAATCGTTTCAATTGAAGACCCTAGACTAGGGTCTATAACATGGATTTTATAGGTCAATTCGTTTTCACTAGAAACATCGTAGAAATCATTTCACACGACTGAGATAAGTTTAATAGGTGTAATGGGTTATTATGTAAGTGTTGTTTTGGCAGACAGAAATTTGATGTAAATGAAAATAAGGCTATATAGATGTTTAGCTAAATTTTAACTACTATTATAAAGAGAGAGTTCGAATTATGTTTGTTTTTATAGGATTATTTTTTTAGGATATATTTTATAAGATATACCTCATCTGGAACCATAAATCATATTTTAAAGATTTTTTTTTATACTAGGTATAAAGTTTAATTTAGGACACATCTCTAATTGTTACAAGTTATAATTTGATTTGAGACTCCTTAAATAATATTTCTCCAACAGTCAAACCTCTTCTTCCGAACCTCAAGAATTGACTGGATTTAATATAGTTAATGAAGATGGCGGTGGTATCTTGGCAAACCGGAGACGTCTAGAAAAACAAAATGTAATCGTTACACAAATCGCAGGTCACTAGAATAATATTCTTACGAATGCAAATGGCCGTAGTCTAACGTATAATTTGATGGGATTCCTTCGACGTGCAACCAAAGCAATTATTCAGGGATCGAACCGACGTGCCGGAATGTGTATAAGGGCTATTGGTTCGGCGGCGTTCGCGGTATGCGCCGTTTGCATAAAAATTTCCAGATTTGTACCATCTCGTTGAATATATCTACATATTTACTCGTAGGTATATACATACGCCTTTGAAATCGCTGTTGGTTTGGAAAAGTGCAGTTATGTGTTTTAAGACCTCTTTATTTGTTTCTTAACCTGAGCCATGTGGTCATACTCGTAAATTATATAAGATAGTTATGTTTGCGTGCATGTGTAAACACATCATAAATGAATGTAGGGAAATTTCATCAAGGAAAAAGGGAGTGGGAGAAATACCTATAAATCATTTGAAAAAACTAAAAAAATCCGACCTAAAACTTACATAGAAGACTGGGTTTAGAGCTAACTCTGGCAGGCTTTATTAAGTAGAATACAATAGTTTTAAGGGTTTTTTTTAAGTGTAAATATTTGCAGCTAGCCAAAATAAACAGTAACTTAAATTCTAACTTACTTTAAAAAACTAACTTAAGTCAAAGAAGCATCTATTTCGGTTTTGACTATAAAAACTAGTGTCGGTTGGATGTAAACTAAGCTAGGCAAACATATTATCCCGCAGAGTTAAGCAATGTTATGTATGCCTAATTATTTGAGTGACATACTAAATAGTTTAAGATAAACTATGGCTATCTAGATAGCAAGTATCCTTCAATATACTTGTTTGAATTGTTCCATCAGACAGAATCTAAAAGGCGACGTCTACAAAAGGATTTGGGAAACATCTAGAAAGAGAAAGTCAATCAAAGGGGGCAGTATCGACGTTCAGTACTCACCAAAATATGTACTTGTAAAGAACAAAGAAGTTTGTACTCAGCGCCTTCAAGATTAACCAAGTGAATTATTGGAAAAGTTCGGTGAACTTTCAAAGGAAATCAATGGTCGGTTTTAATTTATTCTCAAATTGTTTAATTGACTTTGTGTTCGTTTACTTAAAATATCGTTAAGTTAAATGAATATTTTCTAGTTGATTTGACTTTCAAACTATTAAATTAGTCATTAAAATTTTAAAGACGGTATGAAATAGTTTATTTAAGTTGTGGATTAAAAGCTGCAAATTAATTTTGATTTTCTAATTATGTCGTTCATATACAGGAATAGTCAGATAAAAAGTTATCTTAGTAATCCTTTAGTCACTTATCTGGGTTACTACTTTTATCAATCTTCATAATGAATCTATATTATAATTTATTTCCTTTGCCTATGTATAAGACAGCAACAAAGCTAGCAAAATACACTGCAGTCCTTCCCGAAGTACTGGTTGGACGGATCTTATCCCTAGTGCTCCAAAACTTTAACAAGAGCATGTGACGACAATCGACAACCATTTTGCCAAGTCGACAATAACATAACATGCAATAAACCTCGTCGACATATTACGCAGCTTCATCCAATCCACGCCTGTGCCTTGTTTGACTGTGACAAGTTTCAATATTAAATTTTCATTTTGACAAATAAAAACTGCATGAAAATTCGCGATGAAATATTGTCATGTGTTTATGTGATTGAAATGTTGTCGACTGACAGAGACTAATATTATAGTTTTCGACGTCCACAAATCAAAATAAAGTTTACATTACAATAGTTTTAAATGTTTTAATATCAATACACGGCTCTTTATTAAAAACCTGGGCGTCTTCGGAAGCTTTCAATAAATATTCTATCGAACCGTCGCACTTGAAAATATCAAATGGAAACCCAGAGCATTTCGGATGCGATTCCGTTTGTTGAACCTTTTAGAAAAAAATCAAATTTGAAAGTCATTTGAATAGTCTTGATTAAAGGCGAGCGAATGTGGAAATAACTTTTGTGTTTCGGATAAATATTCCTGTTTCGATTTTCATTTTGCATTTTTATAATAGTAAAATTTCCATGAGAGACATTATATTAGCATTTCTTTGTAAAATATGTTTATATGGCTAATAACACACACCTTGTAAACACTTATCAATATAATCTATTTCATTTTACAGATAGGTATATACTTCAGATATACAGATATACCTTTCAAAGTGCCAACTAATACTTCGTACCAAATACAAAGTACCAAATAATACTTTTTACTTACAGGCCTCGATGAATTAGTTGGTTAGCTTAAACTAATTTAACGGTTATTATTTCTTGACTTCGCGAACCCGTCAAAAAAACACAATTTGCACGCAGCTTTCAAAGAAGTACCAATATATAATACATATTATAATGTAGATGTTATCTCGTGCATCCGTCTGTACAGACGTTCGCAGCGGAAATTAAATCAATCCGCGCCTAGACATACTCGTACGTACCCCTCAATATCCCCGAACCGCTTTCACGTTTCAAGATAAAGCATTAATAGAAATAGAAATCAATTGACGCGTGCTTGGAAGATACAAGGTACAAGGTAGTACATGGAGTATCTATCTAACTAATAACATAAAGCTAAAAAAAACTCATCAGGAGTTTGTTTGTTTGAACGATCTAATCTCAGGAACTACTGGACTGATTAGAAAAAATCTATATACATTTATATCTACATTCATGAGGTAGGGTATAGGCTATCAAGCAATACGTTACTATGCTTAACGCGCGGCACAGCTAGTCAATAAATAAATAGGACAGGAATACATCACACCCACATTAAGTGTTACACTAGTTTTGGTCGAAATAGAGTGAAAGTTGGCGGGTCGGTTGTAGAATCGAGTCAATATTTGATGAGCCCTCCGCAGCCGACAGTGACAACTCAAACATATGCTGGACACTGGTACTAGTAGCCAGCGGAAACGGTTTTAAAATCATCGAACAATTATATTGGCATGTTATAGCGCAAGCTCTTGTATTTTTTTTATAATATGAAGTAGTAGACGAGCATGCAGGCCACCTGGTGTTAAGTGGTCGTTGCCGCCCACGGACATCTACATCTACATCCAACCTCAAGCAGGCTCGCGTCCTGTCTGAGGTTGCGTGTAGTTACGCTGCTACCCCGGAGGCTGATGGTCGCCTCGTGTAAATGTGGCCGGCGGATACGTTATATGAGGTGACCATCTCAGTTCTCACGCACCACCCCCATGTATGACCTCAGATAGGAATTAGATTGAAAGTTAGATGTCCATAGGTTGCACTCCACATTTACAATCGGTTATGGATACATTTTTATTTTGGATATCCGACAGTTTCGGTTTCGGTTACTGAGCTCCTTTAATTACCTAGCTTGCATGATCGTTTGCTAGAAAAGATAACCTGCACGACCGTTTGTTATGAAAGATCAAGCAAATCGCTATCTCCTTTGTCTTGTTGTTGGCCAAAAACAAACGTACTAATTAGAGGCCTAATGTAGCGCTGGGCCCGTCTGAACCCAAGGACGAGGGGACAAAGGCTTGCGGCAACTCCACTCAACCGGTAAAGGCTCGGGCGTGAACTCGTTAATTAACTGTTAGCTAGTAGCTAGTTACTTTTTTACCGGAAATTCTGTCTTTTTGCAAAAAGAAAAGATCCCATTCCATCAAACATCCGTACCATTCAGTAGAGTTAGGATACAAGTGTCAATTCTTCAGTTCGGAAAGCTAGCTTAGATTTCACCACAGACTGAATTTTTAAGCAACTTGAATATTTTAAGTACTTACTCGTTCTATTAATCTCTTAATTTAACCCCGGGCCTTCATTAAGAAGGGCCAAGCTCATTAGCTTAAGAATTAATACGCCAAACTTTCTCTCTCAACGGCATCCGTCGAGTTATCAACATATTTTAAATTTTTTACCTTGGCGGTCGAAAATCGGTATGAATAATTTATTTTAACGCGAGGTAATCCCAAAATTCCGACTGAGCTTTACTTTTTGTCAATAATTTTGTAAACATAGTATGTACCTAATGGAAAAGGTCATGTGTAAACATGAAAACGGCTAAACAGATTTAGATAAATTTTGGAAAGAGCTCATTCTAACTAGCTAGTTCACACAGTTAATTTAAATAAGATATATGAATACGAATATCATATTGCCCGGCTCCAGCCAAAATTCATTACACTATTACCCACGTTTTTCTCGCTTCGCCTGTTTATCTGTACGAAGCCGCAGGCCGCATCGCGATTATCCAAGCAAAGTAAAGTTTGTCCCCTGATGAATCAAGTAAGCGAGCGTTGACGGATTTGCATTCATTTACACACAATTATTAATAACACCCAAGAGATAGTGGCTTATCCTACGCAATTTAATTCGTTATCTTAGAAACTTCTACAATAAATTCAGCATTCATTTAAAATTTTATTTAACGTTTGCTAAGTAATTCATTTAACGTTCCGTCACCAATAAACCGCTCCTTAACGGTAGAAAAAGGTTTTCATATACATCTGACGTTGAGTTAGGTCACGGCTCGGCTAAGTTGACTGTCCTAAAGCATCTACTTCAAAGTATTAGAACTAGTATAGTTCGTCCGGGGGTACCACCCTGTGTTTCTGTGTATATAAAATTAAAAATGTTATTCTACTTTGTCATTTGACTTTCATTATTTTAATTTAATTTATTGTTAACTTCTATTAAACTCGTTTAATTTTATCTTCGTGATATATCTTTATGAAACTTTCTAGAAAATACTAATAAGAGCACAGACACACTACGTAGAGAACACTGAAACTAGGCTTTATACCTCAGTTATAAGTTTTAAAATTATTTGTCACTTTTCGGATTTAAAGGATTAAACGAGTCCTTGTCTTTTCAAAAGGACAGACTGGCTATGAAGGGTCAGGAGTCCCACAACTTAAGAACAAATTACTGGTGAGTAGCAAAAGTTTTACGAGTACATTGCCCGTCTAATTGAGTGTTATTCCAGCCAGTTCTGTGGAAGAGGTCAGTGAATTACAAAAGTTGTAATATATTTGAGATCGACAGAGCCGCAAATATTAACGACTAGCACATAAGTTAAATTTGCTTATTTATGCTCACTGCAATATAACGGCCAATCTCGGCCAATTGCTATTTAGCTACCTCTGCCGTATACAGAAACGTGCCATGTCAGTTAGTGCTGAGAACGGATAGTGTATTATTGGCATCATCTCTTCTGAAAACCGTTGTATTGAACTGAACAATGATAACAAAGATAACAAAGTCTCTAGAATTACCGTTATATGGGCTTCTTGTCATCATCGCGGTAATGTCGCTTCATTACACACAAGGTAAGTATTATTATATGAGTAGTTTCACTATCACGTTAATAGAAAATATTATTATTACTTTTAATGTAAACGGTATAATCAATGGACGATTACACGTGACACATCTCATGATTGATGGGGTAAAACGTAATGAAAATTTTTTTTTTATAAAAAAAAATAGAGAATGGAAATTAATATATTATATTGAAATGCAAACATATTTACTATACTAACCTGTGTATCACTTTTTCATACTATTTACTGATACTACTAGTTGCGTCCTCCTTCAGTCAAATTGGGGTAGCTGTCACGACATTAGAATAAACGTATTGCCAAACGACAATAAATTTACGTTAATTAATGAACATTACCAAAAATGAAGGGACGTTGTAATGATAAGAGATGTACGTAATAAATTAATGGAATAATTTTATTTGAACTTTACATAACTCGTCAAGCACAAATTTATAGGCGTTATCAAACGTTAAAAGAGCAGTATCGATTTCACAGACCTTAACCCGAAATAGTATAAGGGAATCGAACAAAAGATGATGATCAGGCTCAGATAATGTACAAAGCTATAGAGAAATTTAATAGAAACGTCACAGGCACTCGTCCCAAGTGTCCCTATAGAAAAGCTATAGATAATCGCTAATGGCTTTAGCAGTCCACAGGGTAAGTCGATTAGAATCCATCTGCTTGAATTAAGATAATTCCTTTCCGAGACAATTACTCTGGATCCCTTTTCAGTACCTATAATTTAATACTTTTTGCATAAAAGACGTTTTGGGTTTTGTTTTGAAATGGTCTTTAAAAGGAACCTTTTATTGTTTGGCAAAGGATACCGTTATTCTAAAGTACTAAAAATAATAAATTGAAGTATTGGAAAAAACAATTATTATTCTTTATTTTTTAAAAGCTTTTCGAGAAAGCTTTATATATATAGCAAATTTTGAAATGTATTATTCCAAGTAAGTAGTTCTCGAACTAAATCGCTAAAAGCTATTTGTCCGAGCACATATCTTCACAGTTGCAATGCTACCTACTGTAGTTATACAGTAAACTATACAAAGACATACATTACATACATAGATAACATATACTTATAGAATTTACACAAAAGTTTAACCACATGTTGGGCGCCAACCATATTTGTTGGTACATTCATAACTATTATCTAAAAGTCACACTATTGCATTTTTAGATGGTATTTTCCCGGTCCTTAAGTAAGTATTTATTTAAAAAATAGTATGTTTCTGTTTAATAATAATTTTATAGCTTAAATTAAGTCCTGTTCTTTTGTGTACCATTATTCATTATCCTAAATATTGTTAATTTCCTTAACCTTTCAAATTTCAACTTGAAGACTCTAATCCTAAGCAAGCACATGAACGCGTTTTCTAAACTTTTGTATTGAGTATTAGAGCCAAAGTTGCTTAGTTTAATAAAACCTCTAGTTTATATTGTAGTTGTACGATGGACAAATAACGGAAACGCGGAGTAAGAGAACAATACTACAGGTTTAAACTGCAACACGTTCGCAAAGTAAATTGCCACAAAGCTATTTGTACCCGTGGGTCCACAGCTGCTCGAATTTAGAGAAGTAATGCCTTAAACCAGTACTGGGATAGCCTCAATATTTGTGCTAGTGTTAGCTGTATTTACGTGTCGTTGGACGATAGCAAACCTGTTACGTGTATAATATAGGAACTTTAATTTGACGATGTGAATGTTTTGCTTATAACTACTTTCAATTTAATTGGGTGATAAAAACAACAAAACAAAATAAAATTATCATTAAATTTGTATTTTAAAAATTATGTATTCAATTTTTATACACTTTATACTGTGCACTTCATAGATGAGTGGTCACGTGTGTTTCTAAGAAGGCCCAAGCCCTCTTCTGTCCTGTTGGATTCTAATAACCTATCAATTTAGATTTCGTCAACAATACGTACTTACGTAATTAACGACCGCGAAAGACGACGAACAAATTCTGAAGCTATTATACCTACATGATCCCTCGTTGGGCGCCATGTGCCAACACTAGGTTGTCTAACAATCACCGTTCAAACTGCACTGAACAAGCGCACAAATGCAACACATCCCAAGTTTGAAGCTTTGAACCATTATTGAGTTTGTTAGCTTACAAAGGTTTAGTTCCAAAATTTTAATGTGTTGACGTACACTGTTGATAAACTTGTATAGTTTATTGGTGATGTAAACTACTGCTCGGTGCTAATTTGCAAGCACTTCCAACAGATACACATTGAATAGAGGCAAGTTAAACAAAACTTACATACAAATTGTAAATTCAAGTTAAAGCAAGCTCCATTGAAATGTAATTGTTGTTAGTCAAAGTTTAAGAAGAAGAAGTAAACCAAGCACTGATGTAATTTCGTTTCTAAATACATACAATCAATTTTATATGCCTTTAGCCTGTCATGATATAAAAGTAGAGTTCCTACAAATTCAAATGAATGCTCTCGATAAGATACGAACTTAGCTGTCCACGTGGCGCATAAAGAGACGAAGTTTATAAAACTTTGATTTACGACTTCTTTTAGTGAGGTGCGTTCCTGACGTTTTGATAACTTTTTGAGTTGGTTTTCTTCGATCTTTTTAAGTAGGTAACTTTTATCTCGAGAGCGTGCGTAAGTTTCAAACTGATTTTGTAACTCCGTAAAAGGTTAAAATAAAACTCTGATCTTTTAAAGTAAGCTTTCAATTCCTAAATTTCGAAATATAATAATAGTACTAATAGTAGGTAACCGAGGGAGTTTCAATGCGGTAAGAATCCCACACGGCATGACTTCCATGATATTCGGGTACCCTCTGAAGGTTTCCTTAATAAGATAATAATTTTAAGTCTCGTTGCTTTCAAGATTTCACTGGGCTGTAACGTTCAAATGTCAAAGAAAACAAAACAGACCACAGCGCAGCTTAATCACGAACTAATACGGATCGCGTTTCAACTTTCGCTTAACTTGTAGGTCAATACTACTCAGCCACCGCAAAGATCAACCGCTGCAGTGCCGTATGGCTAGTGGCTGGGTAGATAAAGAATTCTATTGAATTCCGTATATATAGAGGTTTAGGTCTAACTCAAATTACTACTAAGCTAGTTTCAACTGTACTAAAGGACACTAAAAGCTCTACATAATGTTGTATATTATGATGCGTCGCTACTCCTAATTATTACGTACCTTGCAAGGTGATAGGAATGGGTTCGACGGGTAGATAGTACCCGAGTTTCTAGTACCTCTGTTTTATATCAGCCACCTTCATCAAAATGCTATTCGGTCAAATTCTTTCGTATTAAATAAAAAAAATACATGTTCGAACGGTGGTAACTAGGTAACTTGTGAAAAAATTGTGAAAAAAATTCATCCGGGAAGTTACCAGGGTGGCAGGAGATATTTTGTGAGTATCAAGTATCAACGTGTGACCTCAATTGATCTCAACAATGACTTATCTTGTATTACGTGGCCTACATTTATATGACGAAGGAGCAGTAAGCTCTTAACATCAGATGACTTGCAGGGACAACTCATCCAAAACTCCTATTCTTTAAACAGCTACACTCTACACGCTCGGGTGGATAGTGACATTTAACTGATATGGGTTCAATGCCCGATGCAACCACCGAGCAACACGTCGACGAACGGGTTGAGCAACCAGTCATTTCGCAACCAACACCGAAATTGAACTATGGGGTAACCAGAAATGATTGATGTTGCCAAACTAGTGTGGTTTTTGCTAAACAATTGAATTAAGTAATGATGCTCGAGTATAATTGCTGTTACTGCAAACGTATAACCGTGTTACGTCTATGTTACAACAAAGAACTAATCAAATTTTAGTAACGTATCGGAAACAGACAGAAAACAGTACAAAAATAAGGTTACGTTACGCGAACAACACTGACTAAAACAAAAAGTCCTTAACTAGTCTCGGGAACTAGGAAACCCTATTCGTTTGTTATTTTGCTTAACTGTACGGCTGTTGGCCTTAAGAAAAATCCTTAACTACGCAATGGTGAGGGTAACAATGTCATACAGGAAGTATTAAAACGGGTAACAGTCTTTTGAAACCATAGAAAGTAGGTATACGAAAAAACAACTCTTTAGCGACGGACGACTTTCCTACATCAAAATTAATGTCAGAACAATCCACGTCACGATAAACCGCACACACAGTGGTGCCACGGTAACTAATCGCACTATTAAGTTACATTACGTATGGGTTAAAAACTGAGGAACGAACTAGTACTGCAGTTCCCAGCAGACGTGCAGTGAAAGTGTTCCCACGAGTCGCCGAGCGGTATGGCGGCAGTGACAGCGGACACAAGTTACTACTGTGTACAGTGAGACCACTCACTAACTATGTAGGTGCTCAAAAACAATACAGTTGTAGAAGATAAAGCTATGAAAGATTTTTTATATTGTTTATAAGTAGCAAACGAGCATGCAGGCCACCTGATGTTAAGTAGCCACTGCAAACCATGGACATTTATGTCCTACCGCAAATAGGAAAGAACTCCTATCTCGTGAAGGCGTTGATACTCACTAGGGCTGAGCAAATTGCAATCAATAAACAATTTGCAACAATTAGACACAGAATTTAATTAATTGTATAGTCATCTGTTAAGTAAAACTATAATTTCTACACTATTTTATGCGTAAATATCATCTTGCTTAATATAACTTTATTCCGATATAAAAGGATTAAATTCTACCTTATACTCAAGGAACTAAAATTTCAGTCAATGTAAAGATTGATTAATGCAATTGTTCTCATAAATTGAAGCTTAAATCCTGTCACCTTTGAAAAGATCACTCACCTTCCGTAAAGTAAACGGATAGATACTTTAAAATAACCTTTACATTTCACACACAACAAAAATGTAATATAGCAAAGTCAGGCAGCGTTATTTCTCAAATGTCGAGAACGGTACAGATAATAATCTTGGACAATTTAGAACAGCCACTTTAATTTTTCTACGACCTCCCCAGAGGTCCATTACACTAATGCATTTAAGGGAACTATAACACAACGCAGAGGTAAGGCTGTTTTCCTTGTACAAAATGTATTTACGTCATTGAAAAATATCTAATATTAAATAGTGTTGAACGAGCAATTCTTGTACATACAATCTGAATCTCGGAAACGGCTCCAACGATTTTCATGAAATTTTCATGAAATGGATTTTTTTTCTGCCGACAAAAACTTTGTTTCCGTTATGTACTCGTACAATCATTACAACATTTATTACAATATTTTCTATTAAAAATTGTAACTCTGTTATTGTTACTGTTGAACTGTAGTGGCGATAGCGTAAAATTAACGATTTTTTTCATTCTTTCTGTGTTGTCAGTTCAGACCATGTAAGGTCATCAGTCATGACGATGACGATCGACCCTTGTGGTGTAGTGGTTTCGTCAGTCCACCATTCGACAGGTCCTGGGTTCGTTCACCGGTGGTGCAGAAACTTAAGTGATGAATTTAGGTTTCTGTTATCGGTCTGGGTGTTTTTGTATTTGTCTTTCTACGTGTCCATGGCACCCACGACACAGGGGATCCTAGTGTGGGGCTGTGAGTGTGAAGCAGTATTTATTTATGTACTTGCATCCTAACTTACTACTGTTTTGCATTACTGGCCTGTTTAAGAACGGTCTTAAACGAGTTATTAGAAATACAATCATGGCATAATAAAACAAAAGGCCATAATCATCTTGAATAACTTTCATTTGTTATTTCTTCATTAATAACATAGCCTTTTTGCGTGTCCTAATTCTCTCCTAGAAAGCCTCAATAACATTGTTGCGAACAAACAAGATTATTAGTAGCTACCCACCCCGCTCTCTTATATTTCGCAACGCGGTCGGAATACATCGTCCATTATCCGTACGTCAAAGGAGACATAATTTGGTACACAAAATAATGTATTACGGACAGAATCAAGTATTAATGTTGAACAAAGTTCGCGTTTGTAAGCACTGTCATGTGAGTCGACGCCTTTAAAAACATTATTTGAAGTAAAAACGAAAGCAGTCTTCAAGTTAAAAAGTAATAAAAATAACTGAAACTGTTACTGACTTCAATTGTTTATTTTGAAGTGTGAACCTGTTTAACCGAATTCAAAAAAGCGAGAAGGTTCTCAATTCAGCTGTTTTTGTTTTATGTTTGTTACCTAAGAACTTTTACCTGGGTGAACCGATTTTGATCATTCTTTTTTATTTGAAATCTAGTGCTTCCCGTGTGGAAATATTTATTTCTTAACGGCACAACACATAACTATGATGAACATCACCAACGCTTCAATGTTTGTCGATAGATGAATAGATACTCAGATTGAGGGTCGTGTTCTTGTGTTAAGATACAAAGGAATAGTACAATTGTATTATCTTAGAAAACGTAATATCATTGATGAGATCAGTTCTATTTGCTTTAGTTGCGAGATTATGTTATTTGCGTGTTTATCCTTGCTATCCTAGGTATGATTATGTTGCTAAGGTCGTTATAACATTTACCTAATAATAAAATAGTATAAAATGAAGTCGCTTCCCCTGTATGTTCACTTAGAACTTTTAAACTACTCAATGGATTTTAATGCAGTTTTCCGCAATAGATAGAGTTATTTAAGAGGAAGGTATGTATCATTTACTGATTTTGAAGAATTATAAAGTTCGCCGGATCAGCTAGTATATAGTAAAATAGTGTATAAAATAAAACAGAAAGGCAGGTGAGGCCAAGAATCAACTCATAACCCGTCGATTAAGGAAGTGTTGTAGCAAGTACATGTGTTTCGGTTGGGGAGGGGGTCGCTGCCGAACACTTTATTTGAGGCGATCATCTCAGTCCTCGTTAGTATCGCCTCCATGTATGACCTCAGATAGGACTTCTCTCCTATTTGAGGTTGGACATGGATGTCCATGGGTTTCAGTGACCACTCAATAGCAGTGACAATAAAAATAATTGAATACACTGAATGGTTTCTGCTGACTGGCTGAAGGATAAACATATTTTTAAATTAACTCAGAGGGAATTGTGACCTGTTGTAACCAGACGAGGGAGAATAATTTGTTGATGATAATAAGAAATTAATTATAGACCTATTTATATAGACCATTACTAAGCTTCTTTATGAAAGAGGGTTGGAATTTCAAGTTGTCAGCTCGGGGCCACATCGGGGAGAATCGGGAGTCATGTGGAGTGCATCGGGCATAACGCTAGCAAGCATGTCTAGCTTGACACCAGTTGAAGTTAGAAGTTAGATATACCTCATATATAATACAATACTGTTACGTGAAGATTCTAAAGTTAAGCTGCAGCACGTCAGTGTAGTTAATTGAATCTAGGTTTTTGCAATTAACGAGTAAGTAATAAGTAGACCTATGATCACCAGTGAGTTTCAAATGACTGATAGATTGATGGATGAACGGGTGGATCGATCTACCAAAGAAATGAACTATGTTACGTACTGGAGTATTTACTTTTGTATTTAAATACTATACGATCATTGTTATGAGACCAGTAGTTTTAATGGTGGGCCGTAAGCGCCCTAGCCACCAAACAAGCCAAATATTTACCTTAATTGGCTAAATTTAAAAGAATGGCACAAAGACAATTCCACGTACATCTCTTGAAAGCAATCAGTACGCCCGCTGAGCCGGAAGAAGGAAAACGAAGATTGCGCACTCGATGTCGTATCGGTTTCTTAGTTTTTATGATTTCCTGGTAAGTCCAGCCATAGTATGAAGAATAATAAGTGTCCAAATATAAAAAAAAAAACATAATATGGAATATACATCACTATAAATATATATATCACTGTAAATCATAAAGCTGTACAGCTAATCAACAAATGCAAGTTTTAAACCGGTGTCCGTACATTTTTTCCAATCCAGGTGCGATCTTAACGAACTTGCAAATGGATTCCCGGGAAGCTAATTGGAAACTACACCGGCGCTCCAATACGCTTTGCTTTCTTTCTAAAGTCAATCGAAAATGGATTACTGGAAATTGAGATGAAAAGACCGCGCCAAAGCTAACGCATATACATACACGAATTTTGGTCATCTGACTGGTTTATTTTTATACTTTGAAGAAGTGAGTGTTGAGTTATTTGATTAAAGTGGTCGATGCAGTAATCGAGCAGTTAGCTGTAACCGATGTAATGGCTGGGTCCGGGTTTGATTCCCTAATGCACTTTCTAATTTTTGATTAGGCCGATTTTACCACTAATAAAAAATTATAACTAATAAGCAGGAAAACTATACGTACGTTACACGATCCGAATTCCGAATGAATCATTCTGTTTGAATAGACAGAATCGCGAACGCACACAGCTACAAACAGCTATCGAAACCAGGAGTCCTATAACGTATTGAGAGCTCAAGTGTCACTTGTATTTCAATAGGCGTCCCGTGTAGAACACGCGGAAAGCGCCGGAAGTGCCTAGTTTCTGATATCAAAGGCCAGCTCCTGGGCTTGCAAAGGAATCAATTCACACCCCGAACTGTAAGTAATCCAAGCAATGTAAGGTAATTGCTTGATAGATGGCGATGGGAACGAAGTAAGCCAAAGTCATGGGCACATACAAATATATACATAGTTCTAAAATTAAGGATATCTTATGGATTACATCTTTGATCCGCTGGTAATAAAACTCTAGTCTTAGATAATGATCAAAAGCGATACACTCGATCCTTTGCGGGCTGCTCGGGTCTCGTGTACGGAAAAATTGAAAAGAAAATGCTGGTTTGCTAAAGGTTTTACATTTTTCACTTTTCATTTTTCGGTCATAGAAAATTTTGGATTTTCAGTCAAAAGCTTTGGTTTGGCTTGCTTTCCAGGCTCTTTCGTCTGGAGGCTAATAGTGTTATTGTTCGAAAATTATAATAATGTGGAATTTCAAATTGGCAACAGGATGAGTAAATAATTTTTTTAACGGAATTGACTAAAAATCTAATAAAGTCTTTGCTTCTGTAATTTTTTTTATAAATAACGCTTAAAGTCTAAATTCCCTGTATCGTGAGACTCGTGGATGCACTGGACACACACAAAGACACTGCGAAATCTATCGGCTGCGGCTGACAATCCAGCCAAGAGCCTTTTAACAGCCACTAGATAAAGTGTATTCATTTTTCATTCATTTACTTTTAAAAAAATTAAAATGGAAGGTAAACGTAATGATAAATTACGTTTTTAAACCAGAATAAATTGCAACGTAACCTGCAACGTTATTTTCACTGCAACTGCTGAAAAATTATTAATCTGCAAAGCAATCAACGCGAGACCAGCTTCAGACCAGATAGATTTGCATAAAGTTTCTCGTAACTTTTCGAATACCTATATGTCTTCCACTTGTTAATCTGTTGATATCCTAAACTATCTGTTTGATATAATAAACCAGTCAGTCTAACGAGATGAAGTAAATTTGGAATACTTAGCCGTACTTAGTGTCAACGGTAAATCCGACAGCGGATAGGCTCGCAGTAACTTGGGGCTAAATGGTGCCGCTAATATAACTGGAAGGACGGTGAATTGAATTAAGGAGCCCATTCCTCCCAATTATTAGACGGAAATTACTTTTATAAAATGTTTAGTAAAATATTCGGTTAGCATGAGATAAGTAATTCTTCACTTACAGAAAAGTGGTTTAGAGTTCTTATTTAAATAATAATTACCTATAACTCGCGTTACAAACACAACCGATTTCAAAATTGTCGCGTACATAGGTAATGCAAAATTAAGATTTATATGGTTATCTTATACCGACATGCTATTGAAATGGGACCACACGCGAAGCAACAGCTTTAATAAGCAATAAAAAGAAAAATCTAAATCAGTTCACCCAGTCGAGACTTGAGGTAACAAACATAAAAAAGTACAGTCGAATTAAGAACCTCCTCGTATTTTTAAAGTCGGTTGATAAATATTAAGTGGTTAAAAGTAAAATACATAACATTCGATAAGTATTTACTACTTAGGTGTAACTAACGTACCTACATATAATTTTCAAAAATGAATTAATACCAAAACGTTGTTTTCTCACCAAATGCACTTTAAAGAGTTTGAACCGTAGCGACTCGATCGTGAAAGAAATCCTCGCTCCGGGCTTTTTAAAAAAGGATTCGTTTCATATCGAAGCACCTATTTCATCTTCCGTAGCTACAAATGCGAGTTTCCGCCTCTTCTATTTGTTTGAGGGCTGCAAATTGTTTCTAAGTCTCGTATCGACAATGTCCAAATTGGTTTAAAATGGAATTTGAACTCTAAAGGGGCAATAGAGTGAAAAATCGACGACATGTACCGGCAGGACGCGTTCACGTTTAATAGCATTATTCGAGCAAATTGAAATGCGAATGCGATCTGGCTGCTGGCGTTCGCGCAGAATAATAACTCGCCCGATGAAAAGGTACACGTGTTTGGACGGAAAATTTATAGTTTACTTTACTATGCACGATTCGAACATTTTTAAAGCACTTACGAGTAAGAATAGCCAGTATTGTTCCATATCTTTAGAGTTATCTAGTCTGTATTGTTTTGATCATGACATTATAATTGACCGCTGACAGTTGTTTTGGTAGCAGCGGATGTATCCCAGCAGTTTATTCTGTAAACCGTGGATGCACCCGCCGTGCACGACACTCCATAATTGGGAAATTGTTGTAAGACCGCGCCTTATAATATCTACCAAATACACCTCAGTTACGACTATCAACAGGTACATTATCCCCTTTAAAACATTTCACGAAGAGATCCAACAAATACTTAAAACAGAAACATCTTTTATTCGTGCGGATTTAACGTTTCTACGTTTCACGAAACCGCTTCTTTCGCGCGGATTACTGCAAAAACGCGAGGATCCATCTGCGGTGAAAATAAATACAAAACAACGAGTAATGGAAAATCCATTGAATCGGAGCTATTAGAATTATATCTATCTACGTTTCCATTTATGAAGTTCCGTCTGAAGGATGGAATGATCTGGATCTTTATTTAGGTAATGGATTTTAAAAATATTAACTGCCTCTACAATATTTCAGGCACTTTTACATTCATAGTTATAGCACTCTAAATTGCTTACATCCTCCCAAATTTTTCAAAAGCTCCCCATCTTAACTCACGCAGTAACTTAGGGTCAATTACGGAATTCAGACCCAAATTCGTATTAAAGCTGCATCACTAAGTCACCAGGTGCTCCTAACTTTTGGGTCAGGCTGACCGTTTGACCTTAGTTCACAACTGAGTTTAGTTTGGGTCCAAATTAGTTTTTGGTCGATTGTTCGATGTCGGGTATCGTTGTCCTGGCTATAAAATGTTTTGTTTTACTCAAGTCTGTTTAAATGCGATTACTTTCAATATCGAAGTTTGCAGCTATCTGTAAAAGTCAAAATTATTTTCAATGTCAGGCCTATTGAGGCTTATCAGGAATAATGAGTATAATGGCTTTATTTATAATCAGTAAAGATTACCAAAGAATCAGTAAAGATCATAAGTAATTCCACTACGCCTGACTACGAGGGACCAGTAATAAAACCAATTCATTAATTTGCATAATAAATAGAAAGTTGTTTAACGACCCGTGTAGTACAGTGGTTATTCTGATGGCTATTCGGTCCTGGGTTCGAATCCCAACAAGCAGTAGTTTAAATGATAAATTTCAATTTCTAATCTGGGTCTATGTCCATTTCAGCCGCATTTATGATCATTTTTCGGCAATATCTTGACAAGTATATGGACATAAATTTTTTGGATTTCCATTATACTAAGGAAAAATAAACGAACTTAATGATCCTTAAAGCATAATCCGTCCACAGTCTACATTCCACCCTAAAAACTTTAGCAACTACGAACAGAACTTAGCGAAACCCGAGCCAAATTCACGAACAAGCCTAAACAAGATATTGCGCAGTCATCTCCCAATCCAACTTCAGGCATTTGCGGTCACAAAAACGGTAACAGTCTAACAGTATTAGTTGAAGTTACAAACGAAGTTACAGTCACTTTGAACGCGGTTAGGGTACATGCAAAAAGCGTAGCAAAACCGTCTGACTACGCTCAGTTTAAACTAAGCTTACTAGGTTTAAGGTTACATTTTGTACGCCACTAAGACCAGTTGTGGATATGATCAGCAAAGTTCAAGATTAAGTTATAAATAAAATAATTCAAGCGCTAAAAAAGTTTTCCTTCGTTCACAGGCGACCCGCTTGGTTTAGTGGTTACCACATCCACCATACGAAGGGTCCCGGGTTCGATCCGCAAAAATTTAAAACATAAATTTGGATTTTTGTTCTCGTTCTGAGTGTTTGTGTTATTGTCTTTGTGAGTGTCCATGGCACTCATGACAGAGGGAATCCTAGTATGAGTGTGAAGCGTTATTTATTATTTATCATTGATCATTCACCATTCAGTCGGCCTGTTTGCTAGGCTTATACAATTTTTTTTATCTAAATTCTAGTGGAAAATAATGTTTTAAAGTAAGAAATTTCGTCAAACAACATCAAAGGGTAGCTAAATGACTTAACTCAAAGCCAACTTTGTACCTAATGAATTTAACCGCGTGACCAATTTGTCAGAAGTTGGCGACGAGGGTTATGGAGTTGCAGTGGAAACGATACTTCTGAGAAGCAGAAACTAGTAAATTAATATGGTTATGTACTTCGAGAATTCTGTTTACCGCACTGTACTAAACAACAGCTATCAAGTTTACCTTTTGATAAGAAAATCAGGAATTAGAACACACGTTAGCAACGCCATGGCAAAACGGTCTCTGTTTTAAGAGTAAAAAGCTTGAGAATCCGGTACATTATAATCAGTATGTTTGATAAACAAGAAATAGTAAAATGCTTTCTATGAACATTAAGAAGTCGTGTGTTGATTTCTTCCTTAATTCATAAATAACCAGATAACAGTATTGTGCGCAATATACGCAATACCTTCAATTCGATCAAAGAAACCTTATTTTGCGACACTCCTTCAAACATATCTTAAAAGGAAAATACATCTAGAAAGAAGTTAGTTATTTGCTTGAATTATAATTACTAGAACAACATTTCACGGTGTATAGTAAACATAGTAATGTCTAACCTTGCCAACAGCACATAGATTACATCGTCTGAAGAACTGCATTTATTTGAACAACATTTCCATTTCCAACAGTAATCCTCGATGTCAAGCCTAATATCGTATTTACGGAGCCCCGAAGGATATTGAAACGTACGAGGATGTCTGCAAGGGATTATAGCTAGGTAATGATACTCAAACGAACGATGCGTCTAACAACCGTGAAATTACGACTGGGATTTAGCGTTTGTTATAATAACGCTTTCATATGAGTTTTGACGTACTCCCATGACGATAATATATTTAATATGAGTAGCTTTGACGCTCTGTTAAGGAATGTTAGGTTAAGTTTCTGCTATTTTTGTTATAAGGTACATGATTCTTGATCTCCGTTTAAATCTAATTTTTGTTGATCGCACGATTCTTACTGCGACTAAAAAAAGTTAACTCAATTCTGGCATCCTACACATAATGTCACATGCAAGATTAATTAGGTAACCTTTTTTGAATTCTTAAATTCGAAATTTGCAGACTAGGATTCTCTGTGTCATGGATACAATATGGAAAAAACACAAACATCCAGACCGACTACAAAAATCTAAATTAATAGGTACTTCGATTATTAAACCGAAAATTAATCATTAAAACTTCGATCCCATGACTCTTTGGCGGACTAGCACCGTTGTAAACATAACACAAGTCTTGCCAAGATATACATTCAAAACACAAATAAATTCTCTTTATCATAGCTGCTTTGAGCCCACATCAAATTAGTGCGACGGCACTTAGTTTATTGTGGTCACAGGTTCTCGTAAAATTGGATATGCCAGTTAAGTAGTTGCATATAAAACTGTCATAACACTCCGAACACGTCCCGCAGTGGCCATGTTATCATCACTGAGCGCCATCCTGGGCCAATTAAGCCCATTCCGCAAGATCTACCGCTCCCTACATTCTAGTTTTCTTTAATGACTCGCCATTAACCAGCGTAACGTGAAGTGGTGTTACAGAGTAATGAAGCGAATATATATTTATACTAATATTATAAAGAGGAAAGATTTGATTTTTTGTTTGTATTGAACCGATTTGCAAAATTCTTTTTCTATATGATAGCTACATTCATGAGGAAGGTTATAGACTATCAAGCATTACGCTACTATTCTTAACGCGGGTGAAACCGCGTGGCACAGCTAGTGGTATATAAAGCTGAAGAGTTTGTTTGTTTGAGCACGATAATCTTAGAAACTACTGGACCGATTTGAAAAATCCTTTAAGTGTTTATCGAGGAAGACTATAAGGTTATCAAGCGTTACGTTGCAGTTCTTAACGCGGGTAAAACCGGGGGGCACAGCTAGTATAAATATAAAATTCCAATTTTCATCAATGGATGAATTATTCCAATTTCCAATTGTCTGTTGTTCATTTTCATAGCACATTCACATTTTTTTGTCATCGTACATCTAAGCCTTAAAGGCCTAATTCGGGGTGAAATTGGCGGGCAATTATTGAGAAATTTCGAAGATGGCATGTACTTAGCGAGGGTTGGCTTCGCGATTAAAATAGTAAATTGTGCGAAAAACACGAATTCTGGAATGTAATGGATTTTCTCTCTAGTAAACGTGCCATTTAATATAAATCTCTTTATTTTGTTTTGATTTCGCGGTGATTAAACTGATCTGGTGATTGGGGCAACGTAGTGGACTATGCTTCAGGCCTTCCCCGGTTGTGGGCAGAGATTCGTGCCCACTAGTGGGACATAAAAAGGATTGAAGGATTGGCAAACTGATCTGACGGCTTAATGTGCAAGCGCGCTCGCAATGTGCCATAGCGGTCACCAATCCAAGTACTGACGTAAGATTTTTACTTTCTTAATAATTTTCTTTTGCGTGCTATCGTGCGCATAACCAAAAGCTTTGAAAATATCCCGGATTTACAAGACCGATACGAAAATACGTAATAGATCTACTGGAATTAAATTAAAAGATAATTACCTACTACTTACATAGAACAGCATTAGCGTCAAAGAAAATTATCTATAAAGAATTTCATTAGCAACGATATGTACCCACCCAATGATACTAACCTATTACTTGACAATGTCAGTCTTCCGAAGTTACGACTCATTTTATTAAAGAAATGTTATAGAATATTGCGTCCGTCTATTGCATTAGCTCCGCCCTTAAATGGTTGTCGCGTAATTGAGATAAATGGCGGGATGATTAAACAATGTTTAAGATTAAAAGGTCAGGTTCTACATTATTTTCAGACGCACCTTTATTTAGTAATACCTAAACACCATCTGAACTTACTAAAAACTATTTATCATTAATAAATGTTATATGCCTACGCTTTGTCGGTACTCCTCCGATCTTACAGCCTCTGAATGTAGCTGTTTTCTGTTATCTTCAGCAGATTTATTCCAGGAGACTGGAAGATTATCATAAAACTATACGATTTGAACTCACGACTATCATAAGCCTTATCTTCCCTTATCAACATCTTGCCAGTACTCTATGATAAATCCAGGGGACAGCTGCCCTTACACCCTCCTCAATACGCCAATGGCAGTCAGTGTTTTCCTCACAGCTACTAACTCCCTAAAGCAAAGCTATCCTAGATCAATTTAATTTTATCTTTCATTTCCTGTCTTGCTCTTGCAAGCCTTTTAATTTCCAAGATATTAAATCTTCGAAGCTCAAAATAATAAAAAGTAATGTCCTAAACGTCGATAAAAATTAATTCCACAAATTGACCTACTCGTAGAAATCTTGAGGTTACACCGAACTCAAAATAGCTATTGGCCAAATTTAATTATGAACTTCTTCAAAATTTAAAAGTGGTTAAAAATAGATTTAAATTGCATAACAATCTGTAAAAGATTTTAAAAGCTTTTACGTAATCTTTTCTATTAATTTCAAATATTTGGTTACTTCCGTACCTACTGCAGAATTTCCTTCGATTGTCGTGTGGCACGTGACAATGAATAACGATCCTTTAAGCTCCTTGTCAATCTTCCAGTTGATCTTCCTAGGGTCGCATTAACCGCGGTCCGTATAAGTTATTACCCACGACACCGCATTAAAGTCAAATATGTAAATGGAAATCCGTAACAAGACTGTTTAACTTAAAGGGAAGTTAGTAAAATAATTAGGTATAGGCTTGAAACAGTCAAAAAAAAAGGGGGAGGTTCTCAATTCAAATGTATTTTTTTTAAGTTTGTTGCCGCATAACTTTCGACTGGATGAACGGATTTGGCTTTCCGTTTGGTCCCATTATTATTTGGTCTAGTTTGACAACTTTTTTTCGTATCGCGAGTTATAATTATATAATGTTTACATAACTATGAAGTGTGTTTCATTTTAATCGCAATGAGTCGTACTTTCAAGTTATTAAAAAAAAAAACAAAAAGAATTCATTGTATTCGAATTTCGAAGTTCTTTCAAACGTTTAAAATTAGTTTACGGAGTTACAAAGCGGATCTCATCAGATCAAGCTAAGTGACCAGGCGCGCCATTTATCCACATCTTCTGCTCCCCTAATTCAGTTACTTTCCGTGCCCGGTGGAAATCGCACTTAAACTAGATTGATTTCCAGCTGGCTATTGGAACTCTAACGCATAATCTAGAATGGCAGATTGACGCGGAGATCACTAAACTCTATTACATTATATTCTATACGAATCTACTTTTGCTTCGTGCCTTCAACCCTTTTTATGTTCCAGTGCTGGGCACGGGTCTCTCCCCACAAATGGGGAAGGCCTGGAGCATGTTTGATCATGCTGCTCTCATGCGGATTGGTGAAGGTCTGTGTCTCTTTTAGTTTCTCTGCTCAATGACAGACTCCACGCTCTTCTACTAATTGTAAGATCCATATTTCACTACATTGAACTAGTTTTTTCCACAATTCCTATACTCTTCAGGCTTTTCTGCTCTACGAATCTAAGGTTCCTATATCTACAGCTCGATAAGCCAGTCTTAAGTGTCCTCTCACAATTTTTACTTTAAGAATAATAACTCTTTATAACTCTCAGGTTAATTATACTACGTGAGATTCAGGACAGCAGTCGTCTTAACTGGATTTATGGGATTAAGAAAGCAATATTCGTTATAAATATTGGCGTACCTATGAGTACTTTACTAGCAACGCGATCACCTTAATAATTAAAAAATTTCATATGATAAACTAGGTATTTAATGCTGTCAAAATTTATCCTGTGTTTTTCAGCATTTCATTAAATCATAAACATACCTAATATTAGACTAAGATAACTTGATGAATAAAGTTATATAAACTACTACTAATAGTACGAGTACTAAAAATATAAACGAGTAGTATGTACACTACTTGACCCACGCTGAACTAAAAACTAAAAAAATTGCATTGAATAAAAATTTGTGACTAAGTTTTATTCAATGAATAACATTGTATCGTTGATAATTTTTTTGTTTCCTCTTCCTTATTTATCGACTCGTTCGTTTTCAAACGCACATACTTACTCAAATTTTATGCTATATATACTACTGTTAACTATAGTCATCCTTTGAAACGTGATGAAATCTACATAATGGAGACAAAAACCCGGCGCGTGTAATCGACCGATTGAGTGGAATAACCACTATGGCTGCAATCAGACACTAATTATATCCCAGTCTTTGAGTCCCTTTTATTACTACGAGCTTATCCCGCGGTTTTGTCTTGGTTTTGTAGCTTAATATAAGCTATTTCCTATATATTGCCTAAGTTATAAAGTTTATAATAAGTATTAAATATTGTAATTATAAACTAAACAAAACAAAATTCTTATAAATACAACAAATGAGCCATATTACTACCCTGCGGCAGTGTACCCAAAAATACTAGCAGCAATAAAATAATGTTTCAATTAGCATTTATATTATAGTGTATTTTAAATACAATATGTCAATCTGTTAAGTCAATATACCTCATAAAGATATGTTGGTAATACCACCTGCTACCAACATAAAAATATCATTATGAAATTTAATATCAGTGAGAAGTTAAATATTATAGTTGTACTAATTTAATTCCTCTCAGTAGTTTTTGCGTAAATTGTGCACAACGGATAGAAACAAATATTAAAAAAGAGTATTTTTGCGGACTTCCGTGTTCTTATAATATAGCTCCCAGACTTTATTATTTTGTAATCATCTTTAACTGAAAGTAATAACCCAACCCGCTTACACTTTTATTGGCAGTACCTTTAGATAAAATTAATTATTGCTTGTCTGTGAAGATAAACATCATTAAGAAGTATACACGGCCTTCTAAACTCTAACGTTCTCGAGAGGCAGAAGCCGCAAAGTAATGAACAGACTTCTAAAACAGTGAAGTGAGCCAGTAATGAAATAGGAATTATTGTCGGAAATTTGTAAGCAGAAGGCCTTCTGTCCATCGACTGGTGGAAATAGGCCTCCCCTAGATTGGTGCCACTCGGTCCGATCCTTCGTTCTCTGAATCCAGCGGTTAATCTAAACTTCAGGTTATCTGTCTATCATAAGAGTCTTATGTAAATCCATGACAATAACTAGAACTTACAGATTAACTCCCTTTAGGAACTACGAAATAAAATTAGAGAAATGAAACATTCCTGTACCATACCACCCTTCAAAGATTAAAGTTCCATACACGTCATCTGGAAACGAGGCGGTCCTCCACAGTTCGATTTAAAACTTCATTCCTACCACGTACGTCTATGTTATGGACTGAGCTACCTGCAGAGGCATTCCTGGTGGCATACGACATAGGGTTCAACAAAAAAAGGTGCTAAACGACCTCTCCTTCAAAGCCAGCAACGACGACCCGTATGGTGTAGTGGTAATGCCGATCCGCCATTCGAACGGTCCTGGGTTCGATTCCCGATTCTGTTCCCGGTCTGGGTGTTTCTGTGGCTGTCTTTGTATGTGTTCATGGCATCTACAACACAGGGTATCCTAATGTAAGACGGCGAGTGTGAGGCGTTATTTATTTATTATTTAATGGCGACTCTGGCTTTGCCCATGTTTATAGTTGGCAGTGACCACTTACCATTAGGCCCGCCTGCTTTCTTGCTAGGCTGTCTATAAAAAAAGTCTACACGAATTTGACGCTCGATTTCTTTTCTCTTTTCATGAAATAATATTAGGGAAACCTAATAGCATTGGCGGGTCAATTTGAAGTAACAAGACACGGAATTTCTTACGGAAATATTATACTTCTTGGCTCTTATTGCTTCCAGTGAATCCACAGGGAGGTCAAAACATTCGGTATAACTTCCCTGTGAATTCACCGCCGTTATAATTCATAAAAGATGTGAAACTTTTTAGGGTAGGTAACTAATGTACAATAACTAGATGGATAAATGATTTTACATTTTAACATACATAATAGAGTCGCAGGGTCGATCCCATGGATATAATAATAATTATATGGTGAGAAACAATTACCTTAAGGGCCAAATGACAAGACTTATCGATTCATATTTAACGACTACAATTACGACATGCGTCGTGTAAGCAAGCATTACCTTATAATTTTTCAATTAATTTTTTTATATTGCTATTATAACTTCCAAGAGGCAATAATATAAATAATCCTGGAAGTAGCAGCTAAGTAAGCTATGTAATCTTTAATACACATATTACACTAGCTGTGCCACGCGGTTTCACCCGCTTTAACAATTGTGACGTAACGCTTGATAGCCTATAACCTTCCTCACTGATGTTGCTATCATACACAAAAAGA
>DWQK01000157.1:0-25946 GCA_018231225.1 Noctuana stator
GAATACAAATAGTGAAAAACATGCCGAATACGCCGAATACCGAATACCGAATCAATATTCGGCGCATCTCTACTAATTAATAATATTGAAGGATAGTAAAATTACCAAATCATCAAAGGCAAAGATAGAGGCAAAATTATTTGTGTCACAAATGTAGGTAAGTACCTACATGTATTATAGTAGGATGTATTTCAAACCTTATTTACCTTTACAGGTGTACAGTTTAAATTTAAAAATAACAATAAACATAAAACTCTTAACGATAAAATCAAATCAATTTTAATAACGTTAATTACACATAACTACATTTTATTGGCTTTAATTACCATTTTATTTTATTTTATTTGCCATCGACACGTCGGTAATCAATTCAACTGTAAAAGATTAAATTAGTGTACCTACATTTCCTATTCAACAAGCTGATATTCACTGGATATAGAATCGTTGCATATAAAATAACGATGTCTCATTCCTATTCGCACCTCGCCTCTAATATTATACCAGCATTATTATTGGCTGATAAATAAAGTAATTTATCGTCGGCATACTTTATCGTGCCCGACGCACATTATGTTTGAATTCGATAAATAGACTCCATACACACCGGCCGAGGCGAATCGTGATAATTTATTGAATGGTTTACATAACTAACCAGTGGGACGACTTGACGAGCCTATTCGAAATGCATAAAAGCCCACAAAAGTGAGCAGTGGATGCGTTCGGAGCAGTAGAGGTACGGCGGCACGAACTCTACGAACGAATAAGCGATTCAAATGCTAATATATCACAAGGCGGTGGAGTGGCGTCATGCCGCTCATTGGCCACGGTATTTACATTAACATATATAAGCGTGTACGCTCCCCTACCGCGGTACGTCGCGGCGCTTCCGAACGTTAATTACGAGTAATTAGCGAATCGTGACTGGAGTCGGAGTCGCGATCCATGCACACAAATATGCTCTAACCGCTTCATGCACAACGTACGCTGCATGTTGCATGCTTAGACGACGTGCCTCCCTTTAATCTTGCCGACAAATTGATAATTTACAAACTATTTTATAACGTAGACGTGCAAATATTTTGTAATTTTGCTATACTTCTCCATAACCTGTACTTAGATCTGCAAATAACCATATCGGTTCCAGGAATTATTTTCCATTTACTAATCGTTAGAAACATATTATAATTATATGTACTCACATTTAATGTGTACCTACACCAATAGGTAAATAAATAAATGTTACTATGGATTGCTCTAGAATTTCTAAAACAAAAAATCGCATTAGGTACACGCACACTTCAAGAAAAATCTAAGACTTGGTTAAAAGTCTGATCTGCAAATCTGTAATGGTCATTGAATGATAACGAGGGTTAGGGTTTAATAAGCATATTATACGGAAAGTTGGAGAAAGGGTTGGCCTTTCTCCAACTTTCTGACAATAACTGGAGGTACGGCAGATGGAGACGCAGCTAAAATAAGCTGCCGTAAGTTGACCTCATAGTGTTCTTAATATGCGATTATTTCTCCTACAAAGGCTGGCGTGAGCCATTCAGCAACAAATCATAAGAAAACGGCGCGCAGCTCACGAGTACGCCAAATATGGCTCCCGGACGTCGATGGCCGATGGTTTACAGGATTTATGTCGGTCTCCTTTAGCGCAAATTAGCACGTGTCATGTAGGCGTGACCCTACAAATTTTCATGTCCTTTTAGAATATAATTTAAAGGATAAATAGCAATTGATATTCTAATAATACGATACACTTAACCACTCCATACAATCATATCAAGAAGATAGAGATAACCAAACTACATTTACAGTCATATTTTATAGATTCTAAATCATGTAGTGATATCCTAATGATACCATGAACAATGCAACAGCAGTATAATCCATTAAACGAGTCGCTCCGTTCATCTGAAAGTCTACATCGAGAAATCTCGAGCAATCATTATCAACGTGCGGGGTCTATTGCCATAACATAAACATCAATCTTCTGTTCTATAATGAAATGTAATATACTATGCGTGCACGATCATATCAGCAAACTGAATACCGCTACACCTGACACGCCGCCAACGCACGTGACAATGCGCTGATGATATACGCACCCATCCATCATACCATTAAAATTATCCAATTTATTACCGCTCGACCGCATCTTATTTTTGGAACAACTGTCAGTGACGCAATATGCACAGAACCCTGGTGAAAGGGCGCAAGAGAGCACTAGTTTCTTGGCCCTTTCCAAAACCTGTTCCCTTTATCACTCCAATGTGTATTATCAGAAACTTTCGAGCAGGTTTTGCAGCAAACATGATATGCATTAAACTACTTATTAAACAATCGTTACGTCAAGTCGAACATTATCTCCTGAGTCCATCGGCTATTAAGTTTTTTTTGTGCTCGTAAAGCTTTCTCGAGTTTTTGCAATGATCTACATTTACGAGTACACTTGGTTTATTAATAATTAATGTAAAAAGTAGACGTTTCAGTATCAATTGCTCCAGTTTCTGATGTCGCAAACAGGTGGGCGTGCGTCGAAGGCGAGCGTAGGAGCTGACATCGATCAGATGGTCACCCCCGCCGACCGACCGGTCGCGTCATTTCGTAATTTTGGTAGACGCTTTAGCATACCTACCGACGTTTCTAGGATATTCGACCGATTTGATAGCAACAACATTCAAGAGATAAACTAAGTAACCGATCAAGTTCTACAATCACAATCATAAACAAACAAATGAAATAGGTACCTACAGGATACTGCTATCGTAAATTTACTCAACATCCACATCTTCAATTTATCTCCACGCCCACAGGGTTGACAGAGAATTAGCAGGTATTGTTTGACCTTTAACCCATTGTCTACATAACTCTACGAACAATATACATAACTAAATAAACATTTGTGTACAGATATATGTCTCAATACTGTAGTGATGTTAGATTTTAAAATATACGGGTTTCTGACTTTATTTTTCGTTGTTCCAGGTCGGTGGCGCACGAGCCCGATGAGCGCGTGCGCGGCGGCCGCCATGCGCGAAAAGCACGCGGCGCCGCGCCGCCTCGCCTCCCCGCCCTCGTCGCCGCTCGAGCGACATCCCAGCCCTCTAGGGTCACCGCGGGCGGACGAGCCCCTCGACTTAAGAGTCACCCACAAGCGCCCACCTCGGCTCGAAGATGAAAACTGCAACCTCATTACGCCGTCTCCACCGCCACACCCGACGCATCCCGCGCACCCTGCGCATCCGGCCCTCCTCCAGTTCTGCAGGAGATTGCCGCTAGCGCTTCCTGCCTCGTTCGGCCGATACCCGTTCCTCCCGGCTGCGGCGGCCACCCTACTGGCTCCGGGTGCGCCTCGACCGCCCCCGGTTCCTCCGAATCCCGGAGTCAACAGAGCACGCGACCGGTACACGTGCTCGTACTGTGGAAAGGCTTTCCCTCGCAGTGCAAACTTGACCCGACATTTACGGACGCATACGGGTGAACAGCCCTACAGATGCAAATACTGTGAACGCTCCTTCTCGATATCTTCGAACCTGCAACGACACGTGCGGAATATTCATAATAAGGAACGACCGTTTAGATGTCGCCACTGCGACCGCTGCTTCGGACAGCAGACGAATCTCGACAGGCATCTAAAGAAACACGAGGCCGAGAACGGAGACGATGGCCGTCGGAGATCACCGGAGGAGACATACTTCGAGGAGATTAGATCGTTCATGGGGCGAGTGGCGCCAGCGCGACGCGCCGCCGCAGCCGCCGCAAACGCCGCGGATCACACCTGATAGTGAGCCCGATCACAAGCGACACCGTTACAATAATCTGGTCGATATATCCAAATGACTTTCGTGTATAAATTAACCTGTATACCTATACGACTATGTGAGGTGTAACATTATTGAAATTTGCGACACGCCAATGATTATTTTATTTGTTTTTTCTTACCTATCGTTTAATAATTTTATTGTTTAAACCTGTTTCCTGAATGTAATTTTATGTTGTTACCTTCCTGATCAGAAGTTTTCCCAACGAGTCTCTTCATAATCTGGCGTTGTTGAGTGATCAGGGTGAAATGGAGGACATTTGAAATAGAAGTACCTAAATTATAATAAAAGAAGTGATATCAAATCTCGTGTACTTACTTGTAAATATAAAATTGTTCAAAGTAGAGTAGTTAAAGCGCGAACCGAATTTTTCACTACCGATAAAATAACACAAACTATAATGTTATGAATATATTGCTTGTGTATAAAAACGTAGGTGTTAGTTACGATAAGTGTTCAGAGTGTTCGCTATATTAGAATTATGAATTACGATAAATAAGTATTGTACGGATGTAAGTAGATTCTTTGTATTATTTGTAAATTTTTGCTTTCATTGTAACGATGTTAAATAAATTAGTATTGTAGTCTGAGAGGAAACGCCGGTTACCAATAAACGTATAACTTGTTGCTTATTGAAGATATTATAAATATTTTTATAAAATGTTAGAAAACTTGTTTAAAAATGATCTGATCGCTTTGAAGTTTATACTGTGTGTTGCGTAAATTATTTAGTTTTGGGGCCAATTCACTGTATGACGACTTCTGTTTCAGTGGGTCGAAGCCCTTATTGTTAAGTTTCGAAAGATTACGCAGATAACAGATATTATATTGTATTATGATTTATGAGATTTTAAAAAGATAAATTTAAAAAATTTTGATATTGTGAAAATATTGTATACAGAAATGTAATGTGTGTCCAAATTGATGTACCTACTAAATTAAGGTATACAAATCTGTGATTTTATTTATTACTTGGCTACAATCGGAACCGTTGTATATCAAATCTTATCAGTTAAAGACGAAGTTTCTCAAAGAACTAAGCTAAACGTTCCTTTAAGTATAGATAGATCTCTATTATTGTTACGAGTATGAAGTTTACCTAGAACATAGTGCGTTCTTTCCTTTTTTGAGTATTCGAAATTTATTTTAATTATTACTTTTAAGAAACCCTATTCCGTACCTAAAAAGTTATTGCAATAAGGATTTCATAAATGGTAAAGTGTTAAGTGTGATGTATTCTTCTTTCAATTTCAGAGTCAATGTTACCTTTATGAAAGTTGTTTGCCATGACCTAAGTGGCTTTACACACGTTGCGATTAAGAGTTTAAAAGTCGATCTCTATGCACCTGATAAGTACCCCTCTATATAAACAAATATACAATAGATTATAAACACATAGAAGTTTCCATATATGTTTCGGGCACTCGTAACGTGTGTAAAGTCACTAACTGTTTAGTATACTCGTACCAAATTAACTTTTGAACGTGTAAGAGATGCTATTTAACTTATCACTAGGATTTGTAAGAAATAGAAATTATTACGTTTGTCGTTTTGTACTTTTGATACCTATTAGTCGTTCAAAGGTCGCTGATTACCTTGTCAAATGAAATAAATAAATTTAAATTGATTTTTGTTATTTTATTCCAAACTAGCTGTGCCACGCAATTTCACCCGCGTTAAGAATAGTAAAGTAATCCTTCATACTTTCCGCATGAATATAGCTGTCATAGACAAAAAGGATTTTTCAAATCTGTTCAGTAGTCCCTGAAATTAGCGCGTTCAAATAAACAAACAAACTTTTCAGCTTTATATTATTAGTATAGATACGTATAACCCATATTAATCCGTATACACACTTTCACATGTGAACGGATCAGATCAAGAACAGAAATCTTAATTCATTATTTGAACATTTGTCCCGCCGAGAATCGAACCCAGGGCCCTCGGAATGGTGGACCGGCATGGTAACCACTACACCACACTGGTCGTCAAAACAATCCTTCATAAACTTAAACGCACTATGATGTTCATACGTTTCATGATTTAATAAAAGCTAGTGTCTACTCAAACCCTACATGTTAGTGAAACTTTGGAAACGATTCTACATCTAATATCGGATTCTACGATGTGAGCCTCAGGCGTCCTAGAGAACATACCTTAGCTTTACAATATGATTACAGTTTATTATCGTTAATTTGCGACCAATGAAACAGCGTAGTTCAGTCGCCATATTGGAATTACTTAGAGGTATAAACAGTAGGTAGGTGTTATATAGTATCTATAAAATACGAACGACCTAGAAGATTTCCATTTGATTGCAATGTTTATTATCAGTTTACGCCTAATACTTTTCAGGAGCTTGTCAAATAAGGTGTATGAAATTTCACATGTTATTTTAAAATAATACGTCGATTAATATCACTCGACATATAATAAAGGTTTTTTACGTTTCTGCTACAGAGGACGAAACGAAGTATAAAGTTCGCAAAAGATCATCTTTTGCAAAAAGGTAATGTTATTTTATTAACTTCAAGAAAAGTTTTGAAAATCAAAACAGTTCACATTTCTATTCAAACTCTGTGAATATAAATTTGATGGAATCAGAGCTTACGCCTTGGTACAGGAAACAAGCAAATAGCGATAAACCATTTGCACTGCCATTTCCATATGGTTATACTTTAACAAGACCAAAGATAGTGTTAAAATTTTGAAATTGACGTGAAATAATATTAAAAAAATTGATTTACAGAATAAATTAAAAGGTTAAAAACGAAGAAATATTTATATACCTAGGTGGAAAACTATAAGGACCGATAAAAAGCAATAAATTCTTTTCACTTCTATTATAAATAAGTATACAATTATCAACAAATAAATTAAAATCAATAAAATTATCTTGCGCACTATAGGGTACTTTACAAAGAAAAACACAAAAATATTGACACAAAAAAGACGGTGATAAACGCTTACACTGCGATCTTTTCCAAACAACCAGTGCATATTGTACCGATCGACTGTGACTAAATTATGACAATAAAAAAAATCGTTTATCATTAACAATACCCTCCGCTGGCAACATTCACTTGCACCACAGCTAGAAGTGGCGGTTAGGGTGGGGCAAGTTGCACAACGATGACACGGCGCAGGCGCTTGTTAGCGGCGCGTGCGAGCCACCGTTGCGTAGCATTACATTATTTATTGCTTATTGAAAAACGCACCATCGCTTTGCGAGTGTTATAACTCTGTGGTCACTCGCCAATAGCTTTTTGCACGAATTTTTGTTCCATTGTCGCAATCAGACGTGACGCAAAGTGTACGAATGTCTTGACTTGCCAATTATAGTGGTAATTAGTTTTTGCTGACGGATTTTGTAATCAAATTCAAAGCTAAAAATAACGTTCTAGATCGTTTAAATACATATTTCAGTAAAAGATAATAGTGAAAGTTGATGATTATCTCCAATAGCTTTAAAATGTTCTGGCACATGAGCTTCAAATGTAGTCATTGCAAAAACTGTAAGTAAATTTCCAGTTGAAAATATTACACCTCGCGGCCATTAAAATATTAATCTGAGAGCAACGTATCAAGATTAATAACGAAATCAAGTTGCGGTTAGTTGCGTGATTTTGGAAGTACACTTGCGGTGACATGAGAACACGGATATAGAGCTAATTGAATAACATTGTTCAAATAAGTATCATCTATATGCTTTAATTTTTGTAAGTACATAAGCTGCCTATCTTAATAAAATTAAAACAAGTTTTTGGGCCCCTACAATAAATTAAAATACCTTAAAAAGTTAATAAATTAAAATTAACTACATAATAAATAGAATTACATTAAAATAAATTATAAGGTAACCTACTCAATTAATTAATTAATTATGATTTAATTAAAATAAATAAGATAAATAAAAATCATCATAAATTGTTTTATTTTAAAAATATCTACGGTACGATAAATCCTACTAACATTATAAATGCGAAAGTTTGTAAGTATGGATGGATGTTTGTTACTCTTTCACGTAGAAACTACTGGATGGATTTTAATAAAACTTTACAATAATATAGCTTATACATCAGAGTAACAAATAGGCTTTTTATAAAGATATTGCATGAATTGCTCGAAATACTAATCCTGTGCAGACGAAGTCGCGGGCACCAGCTAGTATGTAATAAGCAAGTAGATTGTCCAGTCGCAATATATCCGTGTGACAACAGGTGACCGATCCATCAGCAGTGCTCAGCGACGTGGCTAATTAACGTGGAGCAAGGTCGCCTGATGAAACACCCACTGTACCACCACAAAAACAAAGTGATTGCACAACGCAGCCGTTTCTCCGCTTCAAAAATCATTCACTTTTCTGTCCTTCAATTAATACCCTTTTTATTTTGAAACGTTCTTCAGGCTTCACGGCATATCTTCAGCTCTAACAAAATAAAAGACGACCATCGAATAGAAAACTCAGCGCATTGCCTTTTGCACTAAGCGTCTTATTTCTCTTTGCCAGTTTGAGCTCGAGATTGCGAAATGTACCAAAAAAGCAACAAAAAAGACATCGCCAATAAGTATTCGACTAAAATTGAAAAGTTAATTGGATATATCCGCAATAGTAGCATATCATACTGGATGCAAGTGTGTTTCGCCGGATAAGGGCCGACGTGCCCTGCTTTGGTCAAGACCTCATGCCTGCCAGAGATATTTTGATGAGGACGAGATAAATTAATTATAAAGTGGCGTAAAACGCTAATAAACTGGCAAAGTTGCTTATCGATATGGGACTGAATATAGATGGCGGGGAATAGGGTTGTTACGTATGAGTAATAACTGAGGACTATCCTGATTAAAACCTGAAATCCTAGAAGCCCTATGTAAGTTTAATTTTTAAACAAAATTTCAATTTTTTTTTTAAGATTAACCATGAAAAAGTAATTATAGCCCTAAATTATCATTTTTACCTACCCCCATTTTGTAATCGCTATAGTTACACTTAATAACTATTATATTCAAATAATTTAACAGTTCGATCAATGTTAACTATCGTTAAAACTGTAACACACTTAGTACATAGACACTATTTTTTTTTTATTTTTGATTCACCGACCATACATATTACATATTTAATACATTTATTTATTTAATTTGTCCAAAATGTTAGCACTGTCCCGTATTTATAACGTAGCATATGGATAATATTTATGCTTTCGCTTACATAGGCCAATCCGTAGATGACTATTTTAATGACGTGCGTTCGTATGGGATGTTAATTATCCGATCAACTTTTTATACATTCTATCATATGAAGCTATTAAGACAAATCTATATGATGTTCGAACGGAAAAACGAAATTAAATTCATTAGTGACATTTTGAGTAAAACTTTTCTAATTAGCCGACTTTTGTCTCATTACTTGAAGGAAATTATGAAAAGTGACTGTACCTATAGTATGTAAAATAGCAGCGTTATTTTATTTTTATACAAATTATATCCTATATTGATATTTATATTCTTTATTTTTTTTTGACAACTTATTGGAGTATGCTCCAGACAGCTTATATAAATCATTTATTTATATGTTTATATTTTATAAGTATTATTTTTCTAACTACCTACTTACTACAAATAAATAAAACAAATACAAAGTATTTTTCCATTACTAATTTATTAACAACTAGCTGTGCCACGCGGTTTCACCCGCGTTAAGAATAGTAACGTAATGCTTGATAGCCTATAAATTTCCTGAATAATATAACTAACATATACAAAAAGAATTTTAAAAATCGGTCCAGTACTTTAGGAGCCTTTTCAATACAAACAAACAAACAATCAAATCTTTCCTCTTTATAATATTAGTATAACCTTTGAAGTCAAATTACCTACATAATAATAAGTTAACTTTAATAATTGAATAGCTACAACGTACCAACTTTGTAATAAACAAATAAAGCGCCTTGTTTGCTAGCCTGGAGCCATATCTCCGTAATTATAGATATTGAAATATATTGAACAAATTCGATCAGTACTCGGCATCGATCATCGTTAACAGTCATTTCAGCGCAGTTACCACAAATCGAGAAACTTGAGATAGTTCGTCGATAAAGTGGCACAGTATCGATAATAAGTGCACCGGGGATCGATAATTATATGGTTCATGTGACGATAAGCGTCGACACTATTGTGCATAATGTCGCCCAGTATTACTAAATTATAGTGGCCGCTACCTGCCGATACCGTGGACCGGTCCGTGTGCAGGGTTCCTTAACCTCGAGCTGAAACCAAAAATGTGCTCATGAAACATGACACTTGTGATAAAAATTATTATCTTTACTTGTAATCTGCTATAAAAAAAATAGTAATTTAGCTAGTTGGTAATTTTAATACTTTTTATAAACTACGACTAAAAAACTGCCTTGCGGGCCACCAGATGGCAAGTGTTGCCGGCTTTGAAAGACAGCTCTTTTAACACCTTTTATGAAGAAAGATTGGTACCTCCCAGAGCGAACTGTACTAGTTCTAACACCTACAAATCTGAATAGCGGATATTCAGAATTTTTATCCTGACTTACCTACTTCAAAACTCATTAAAAGACCTAAAAATATACCTACATCAGCGCCAAAAATAAACACACCAGAATTCTTGTAGCATTTTAACGATCTAAAAATTACTAAGTACCTTCTCAAAAAGATTAATCTACTTAAGTTTTAAATGTAACCTCATTCCGTGGTTATCAAACATTAACAGAACCCACTCCTCTGTGCAATTCAGATGTCCTGACAGGGCGAGTCGTCACCCGTCATATTATAAATTCAGCTCGCCTTTACTAAGTCAATTCCCTTTGGATCCAACAGGTATTTAATGTATAAATATATTAAAAGCAATTACGGTAAGTAGATACCGATGTGCCTTATTGTTTGACGTTCATCCAATGTACCTTATGATGAAGAAAAATCTTTGACTTTGACTTTGACGAAAATTATGTAATAGTTAGCAAAAAAGTTTAAAAATGACGAATCTTACAACATAACTTAAATAGACTTTTATAAAAAAATATCTTCTTAAAACATTAGTACTTCTACTCTCATTTGTTTTTAAGTCATGAAATGTCACTTATGAAAACTAAATTTCAATAAATTTGGCTTTGATTAGTTAAGATATCTGACCAATAATATCTTCAGTGCGGGCACCGCTCAGTAATTAATTGACTTGTTAGTTTGTTCTCGTACGACGCCTCCCCATGGAGTCGCCAGAGCTTTATAAGATACGAGGTAGGTTCATAATTCATGGAATTACACTAGTCAGTATTAGAGGCAAAATGCCATGCTATAAAAATTTTGCAAATGTCTGATATACAAAATAATACATTGTATGTGAAAGATAAGTGCTTATATTTTAATGTTTAGAAATCTTATGAACTTTATTCAACAATACAATTTCAGGTGCATATGAATGGATTTACCAAGCAGTACACAGTGAAATACACCCAATGTAAATCAGAGACTAATTCTGAACCAGTTTTTCGTAATAAGCTCGGTCGCACTCGGTTTACTCGCATATTTTTGCCGCTTCAAATTAATTTACTCAACTGTGATATTGTGATTTAAGAAAGCTATGTGTGATGCAAGCGTGAAATAGTTAAGATTTTAAAATATCCAGGACTAATTAAGTGGAGATTGTTTACTTTTCAAGGAATACTGTATGGAAATACGGGTACGGATGGCAACAGTAAAAAGTAAAAAAAGTGAGATAAAGTTGCGAAACGAGACCGAATTCCGAAATAATGAGCTCCTGCGGAAGACACGAATATCTTAAATGGTTTGCCGAACACGCAGGATGGAGGCACGATTAATTAGCGGGGAACGAATGGTAGTAATGCGGTTCCATCTCCCTCGTCATGACCTTTGGAAAAGGAATAAAAATAGACTTCCATGAAATATGCCAGATTAATAAATTCAAGGACAACGCAGTTTTCAAAGCCGACCTTCCAAAGTTAAATTAGATTAAAATTCCGGGCGAAGATGATACGTCCTAAGGTCTTAACTAAGAATCTGTTTTTTAGTACATCAATAGAGTAAATCAAATCTTTGGAACTTCCTGAGATTTGTTCATTCAAAGCAAAATCTTGTATCTACCTATTTCTTCAATAAATAAAGACAATTTCAAGTAATAAATAAGTAAACTTTCTGCTCTAATCATTGTAATAGTTACGTAAAAAACTAAGAAATAAACTTTCAAATAAGTTTAAACATTATACCTATTTATGATTAATTACAGAGTTAATGCAGGAAACAAAGTAACTTCTAAATAATGGCACTTTTCGATCGCCCGCGGCTCAATATCCGACGAGTCTAAATAATAGACATGACGAGATGTGGTTTGGTCTGCAATAATCTAACTGATGAGAAGACCAGTTAACCAGGAGCTTAGTCTGTTCCTGGCATGCCGTAGAAATATATAACTTTAAATGGGCCCGTTGTAGCTGATACGTATCAAGTTAAATCAGCCGGTCTAGTCCATTGGCAGCGGTTTCACTCTCTATGCTATCCCGCTAGATGATTTTCTACGCTGATACAGTTTTTCATTTGGACATCGCGACATGGCGGAGCAGCCGGTTTCACTGATTGTGGCCACAGAGCTAGAAATCGTTATAGTAAGCACTGATACGAAATATAATCAACAATTGAATAGAATACCCCGCTGGGCAATTTACCGTTTTCATAAGGAAACTACTGACTTAGGTAACACGTTTAAGGTTTTGTTTGTTTGAAATGAATTACAAGAAATTAGTAAGAACGAATATACATGCAAAAAGATTCAGAGACTTACAGTTCATCAGTGTAGAATCTGGCAATCGATTGAATAAATATATCTGATGAACTTTGACACCCGACTGATGCAGTGACGTGAGTATTACATTATTACAAGGACGAAAACAGTATTTTTAACTATGACAGATGTTTACGAACAATCTCGATTTTTGTTATTTTGTTGTATAAGATAATTTCCTATGAGTCATATTTATATAAGTCAGTATTTTCATCTCATCAATTTTAAATAAAATATAATTGAATCTGTTTCTTATTCATCCTGATTTCATTCAAAAGGACTAACATCCATCATTCTTGATTTCTTACTAATTTTCCTAGACAAAGCAAGAATAGGCATTCCAAATGCAACTTTTTTACGAATATCAAGCACGCAGATTATAGCAGTTCCGCAATTATCTTCACTTTATTTTGAACAATATAATACCTACCACCAAGACAGCAAGGATCGTCTGCAGGAATTGCGAGCACTTCGGAAACAATTAAGGCCCTAAATGATTTATGTCTCTTTAAACATTTTTGCCTTTGGCGAAGACCTTCAACGGTCGTGTTCAAGTAAAAAAATCCTTTTCAACACAATGTTTCTACATTCACGTCGGCCACTTGACTTTCTCGTTCGCCCCGCGATGAGTGAGGTTTTTCTCGGGGCAAAAAAACTTGTTAAAGACGCATAAGTAAATCGAGAGCAGACAGCTTCGCGCGAACCTTCGATGCGTAAGAAGTGTAACCTTTTAAATGATATGTGCTTGAGTACCTACTTCTTTACAATATTGACCATAATCCGTCTTACAGCTCTAGGTTCTGGATATTTATTCCTTCCTTCTATCCAGATGCTTTTCAAATTCTATCTACTTGTTCTTTCATTTTCTAAACATCAAAGATTATTACCTTCACATCAACCCTTTTTATATCCCACTGCTGGGCACGGGGTCTCTGTCCCCACAACCGGGGAAGATTATTACAATTAAAAAAGATTAATACAATCAAATCAAATGCATAGGGAACTTTTGAATAGAGTCATTCAACATTTACGATCAATATGAAAACTGTAACTAATATTTTCGGTTGATATCAACTAATATCTTTGGTTGTTATTTATTAGTATTCGAGACTGAGTAGCAAACGTGCATGCAGCCCATCTAAATTAATGGTGGTCACTGTAACCTAGGAACACCCTCAAATAGGAGAGAAGTCTCTAAAATGACTGAATGACTGAGATGTTCACCTCAAATGAAGTTTATCCGGCATCTAAACCTCCCCAAGCGGACTTTACAAGTTCTATTACTTATTCTAAACCCAACCCATTCTTAAATCAAACTAAGTATTATAGGCTATATTCTATTTAAAATTTAATAGCATATCTATTCCCGATATAAGATGCATTTTGTAATTGATCTTGCTGTAACCGATCATACTAATGAGCAAGGACAGCGCTCGCATGCCTGACATCTCCACGGAAACGCTCGCTGAGAAATCACAACACACAGGTACCTCCATACTTCTACTGTACTAGCCCAAGGTATGTTTGATGAATTTTAACCGCCACATATTTTTGTGATTGAGAGTTTTTTCCGCCGGCTGAGAGATTTTTTTTCCGCCGACTTTTTTCTCCGCCAAAAGGTCGCCTAAAGCCGATGCACCGTATTATTTAACGTTCGTCCCATGCATACAAATACCTTACGATGAATAAACATTTTGGGTTTGAGTACAGAAGCCGTCGAAAAGGAATTTGGCTCTTTCAAGCAAAACGAACTTAAACAATTTTTGTATTGATTAAATTTCTCAATAATCTATGCAACAGGGAGAAAGACTTGCCCACGTGCTATAATAAGACAGACGTGTTACTTCTGACCGACTTGTGGTTACAAAAGAAGCGATCTGTGCAACCGCACCGATTGGTTTCTATGCTACAATTGTAACGACCACGGGAAAGTAATTCCACACGAAAGAGATAGTGAGAGCGATTAGAATATGCTGAAATTCAAATTCATAAGACTGTCTGATACTTTAGCTTGTCCGTTACGGCAAAAAATCATTATGCGTTTTGCACTCGTTTATGTAATAGATATGAAAGCTTTTGAAATGTAGATTGAAAGCAAACTCTTTTAAATTAAAAACTTGTATTTTAGTCTATAATAATATGTTTCAAATACCGTTGAACGTTTTGAAAAGACAAATGTAGGAGGAAAATATAAATGAAGGACTAAGCATCAAAAATCTTTGCTTATCATGACTGCAGTTGCCTTCCAAATAATAATTAAATCGTTTACGTGTGTACCGACATGGTATACTGGTAAGTACTTCATTTACGCTGTACACTGCTTCATGTACTTTTCTGTATGTTTAGGCTGTGGTTTTGTTTTTTTTTTATTGCATTAGTTTACGCACCTTATTCGATTTATATATATTTAGTTTGGTTAGTTGTTGTTTTATCTGTAAATAACTTTGCTTATGTTAAGGAACGCAAACTGATCGCCCATTACAGTATTGAGTAAACACAGCGCCGTAATATTACAATTGGTTTCTTAAATCTTCTAATCGTTTTCTCTCAGTATTAAAGCACCTTACTGCGTATCTTTAAGTGCTCCAAATAAATCGCTAGAACTAGCTGGGATAAGGTGATAATATATCATACAGATCTTTTATTCATGTGACGACTGCGTCTGATGTTGCAAGCTGCACTCGCGATGTCGTTTTTGCTCACTTCACTCGCCATTATACAGAACTAATAAATGTATCATAAATGTATGAAACTCATTCTGGAACTGGAACGACTTAAATAATACACTCGTATTTAATTTACTAACGGCAAAAAATTTTGATGGATCTATAATGCGAGAAGCAATCGCGAAACCTGTCCTCATGTCAGACACTATGCCAGTGTTTCTTAAAGTGGGCGCTCCCTTGTTAACGCTAAACACATGCAGGGGACGGCGATAGTCGCGTGGTAAGATACTCGATTTTTGTTCTCACTTGCTTGATAGAAATTTCAGTGTGCCTTTTTTGTCAAAGCAAATGTTCGACGAGGCACATGTTCGACTAAAGCCTGAATTTGGGGGGCGCTAGAAAAATATGACTCAAAGTTTTTATGTTGATTTTAATATTATTTTCTTATTACTTTATTTTTCTGTAGTATAGATAGGATTTATTAAGTAAATATTTAATTATTATAGTGGCAACATAAGATTGAGAACCTCTGCGCTAGGTATTTCTAGTCACTTTCTTAGTTGGAGTAAAAATGCAATGTAAAGAATTTAGTGAAATTCGTTATAATTAAAAGTGGAAAAACATTACCATTTGTTTTACAAGTTTATTGCAGTGCTTTATTGCTGCAATGAAATAAACAAGTCAATTTAATATCGAAATATAACTAATATAATATATACTGTAATAGAAATAACCTATAATAGAAACAAGTCATCTGAACTATTTATATCTTGAAATTGTTAATCTTTCTGACGCTTCTATTATTATGCGATATACAATCCCCTTTGATACATCTTTCCTATAAAAAAAAACTCATTAAAACAGACATGTGACACCCATTGAAATGTCTCTGTAACCGCGCTCTAAAAGATTGTTCAAAAGCTGTAGGTAGGTATATAAGTTATATAACCGTAAATTAAGATAAGGCATGACCTCATCACGACGGTTACAGCTACTTGCAATACCACCAACGGAAGCCGGCGCGCGACAACCCACGGCGAGATGTCACGCGGAGCACATGCGTCTTTATTTAATTGTTATCGCCCACGACAATCTGCTATAATTGTTCACATAAATCTGAGCCCAACGCTTCGTGGAGCTGTTTCCTTGAATGCACTTCGCTCAAATATCTTATATGACATATCTGACAGGCTTAGAAAGTGGCTGTGTCTGTGTCGCAATCGTAGCAGCTTTTTGGTGTTTGTTTTTAAACTAACCTGTAATGAGTTTCACTTTGTATATTAGGCAAGTAATACTGCATAATCAATAAAGTGAATGAAGTCTAGTCGTTACGTTAAAATTTGGTTGATGCTAAATTGCTAAGACAGGAGTTTATCTAGGATATTGTAAGTAGATCACTTGCTTCGGGCGCCTGTTGAAGAGGGCGGTAAAGATCGATAAATAATAATTTTAAAAGTTAAAAGAAGTATGATAATATTTATTATTATTTATTGCAGTATTTCTTACATACATGAAACTATAATGTAACATGTAACTTAACGCTCTCTGTACGTGAAAGATTTTAAGTAATAAACATTTACTGAAATAGATGTTTCCAGGCAAACCATTTCCATTGCCAGGAAAATTTTATAAAGACTTGATTTGGACTATGTATATCTGACATACTTATAAGTTGCCTATGTAAAGTTATCCTCATCTCTAAGACACAATGATTGCCAATTGTAGTCACATAATGCAACTACGTTTGGCACTGAAATCTTAAGTAATAAATCTAGTAAACTCTTATTATTTTGATCTTAATGACGTCAGACGCTTGTACGAGTATATTATTTCTATACATAAAAAGCCCTGTTTCATTGTAAACACCTTGTACTCGTGAGTGAGTAGCGTAAAGCAGACATACATTTGTGCATCTGAACACGGCATCAATCATTCTAATGAGCCGCCGGTAGGCGCGGGCGCAGTGCCGCCGGCGTGAGGCCGTCACGGCAGCAACATAGTGACGTAGAGAGAAATAGTCGATAGCGAATAAATTACAAGGGACTATTGATTGATACAGTCATGTATGCAGATATGTTATGATAAAAGATAAAGCCGTGTGTGTCTTTTTTCACACACACGTACCCATACTCAAGCATGCTTGTACAGACACACACATACCTAAATGTATATTGTTATATTATTTATTTACAGACTGATAAATAATTAATGTATAATAGGTATGAAAGAGTACCCCAGGTATTCAATCATGTAATCTATTGTGAATTATATCTATAAATGAAAATAAATGTTTTTGATATTTTTTTTGACAATAAATACTTACACTCAAAGAATCAAATTATTTAACAGTTACTTACTTACTTACATACATTTTGTTGCCAACTTCTACACACAGAAAATTATGTGTTAACAAACTACAGATAAACGCAATTCGAATAGCCCACAGCGAATGTCATGAATACAACATTAGACTAACAAAACATGTTTTATTCAACGCCAGGTTAATATTTATCGATATCGATTACAGGTGGAGCAACATCAGCCCTATTCAACAGAGCAGTGATATTCAACTAACAAGTTTAGCAATGGAGGAAAGAAAGCTGCTTGGAGCGTCCGGCGCTATTCACAAATTGGCACGAGCTAGGCACGCGTTCCTTTGAAAACCCATAACGACGTATAAACTTCACAATTGCAGTTCAAAATCAAACTTTCTTATCTAAAACATACAACTGATTTTAGCTTACAAGTAATTGTCATGTAAGTTAAAGAAAATTAGCAGGTAAGTTACAGAGATTGAATGGTGCAGTGCAATGATACCACTAAGCCATTAGTAGGAGCAAAAAAGAGTGAATTCTTTGAATTGTAGTCGTAGTGCATCTTTTTTTAATCTGTACTGTTATGGGCATATCGTAGAAAAGAGATAGGAATGCACGTTCTCTTGCATTGCAAATGTTATTGAATATTGATGACTATTACAGCATAACATGGAGTTTTTTTTGGACGACATATCTGTGAGATAAATTCGTAATAGGCCAAAACACAAAAGCTAATTTCTTTATACAAAAAACATTTGAAATATTCCAAAAAAAATCTAAATATCAATACACAAAAAAATACTACAATAGATCAAATTGGTCGTAGCGACTATTCTCATGACCTTTCCTCGTCTATCCAAAATAATAGTTGTAAACTTGAAAGTGCATTTACTAAATCAACGAAATTTAATCATTTCTTTGATACTACGCTAAGGACAAGCTCTTAGCCTTTTTAATTTCAAGTAGGCTGTCATCTATACTTGTCTAAGACAGTCAACATTCAATTAAGTGTAATCACCTCATCAGTAGACCCCTTAGGCAAAGACAACGTAACGCCAGCGCAACGGTAAGTGATGCCCATTTTTTAAAGCTCTTATGAGGCTTGTTTTAAGTTTACGACTAAAACCACGGACTACGACTTGGAGACGATTTATTTAACATTGAACCTATTTCCCCTCCATCAATATTATTTTGTCCTATTAGAATATACGAGTAGCACTAGTACGAGTAGGTATATACAGGGTACGGCGTAAACAGTAATCAAACCAATCGGAAGTCACGACAGATCAGAAATTCTAAATTAGAGCTTTTTAAAAATATCACGATTTTCGAGTTACCTATTTGCCATTTTCAAAATGCGCAACACCCTTTGTATTAACATTTACGATGTGATCATGTCATTTTAAAAATAAATCTTAAAAACTATGACATCTTAATAAAGACATTAAATATTATCTTTTTTAGAAAGAACAACAAAACATACTTTAATTAAATTGGAAAACATTTATGTATACCAACAGTTTAGACTTTTCCCGTAACATAATTCAAAATCATAAGAAATGTTCTATAAAGTAATTTAACTTGCACATTCTATTATTTTTATTGTCGTTGTTCCCACAGTCGTGATCGTGTCGCGTAAATGTCTCTCTTCGGAGAAGGAATGTTAATAATTACCTACTAATAAGTGAGTGCTACTTTAGCAGATATAATTACATCAGCCGTTCATTGTATCGTTGATGACAGAATAAAGGCCGTAGCACAAGATAAATGACACCAATATGCATAAACAGAGCCTCCTAAATGTAATTTGCGTGTAATTTTATGCGGGAACAACAATTAAAACCCGCTGTGCTGTGTAAACACATCAATAAAGGCTCAAATATGACCCTGTCTTTGTATTCAATCTGCCTAATCGCTTTATAATTACTATTCAAAGATAAATATAGTAGGTATATTTGAAACATAATTAAATGCCTAAATATTTATAACGTGCTGTGAAAAACATTTTGGTACAATTTAATTAATTCATTATTTCTGTTTTCAGTGCAAGAAGATAGGTTTACAATAACAAAAAGGTGTTATTTTCCAGGACCAGATACAGAGAGGACAGAGCGTAAGCAAAGAAGCCCTGACGCCTTTAAGTGAAGCCTTGAGTCGAAGCGGGGGGAGGGGACGATTCGCCACATTCGTAGAAATACTTTATAGGTAGGTATATGACGCTCGTCAAAAGTTTGAGTAAACTATACTATAGCACCTAGTTGTACAGATTTACAGCAACGCCTTAAACCACTAACTGAGTACAAGGCCCATAGAAGTAAAGTATTCCAGACTATCTCAGCCGATAACGGCCGCAAGATAATTATAGAGACTTGTTTAGCAATTATTAAATTATCCATGCGTCGTTATTTTAATTAGCTCGTGATTCCAAAGATTAGCTCTTGTAAGCCTTCGTGAAAGTTTATTCCTCCTACTTAATAAGAATAGACTTCTGTTTTTGAATTATTGCCCTTACAACAGTTTGTAGCGGCGAAGGCGTAACGAAATGTAGGTACCAATTAAGTGTATCTAGGTACCTTAGAATCACTTTACAAAATACATATCTTTACATATAGGTACCTACAACTCACGCAATATCGAATAATTATGTACCTGTAAAACGTACAAATAAACATTCAATAGATAAGTCGAGATAATTACCATCTAACCAAAAGTATGGTAATAATAATAAGGTACCCTTTCATATTTAATAGATAGTTAACGTAAAAATTTCAATGCCGAGATAAATTGAGTTTCTTATGCATATGTAATTCAATAAAATAAAATTTAAATGCTTATATAAAATTTACTGTCACGTTTTATTGTTCACCAGCAGGAAATTCAAGAAATTTTGTTTCTTTAATACTTCCTTTATTAAAAAACAAAGAAATATAATCTATGGTTAAGTTGACGTTTATCGTACGATATTATTGAAATTATGTTACAATATTGACGTAAATATTTCCGCAGTAGAAAAGATATGAACGCACTACCCTCAATTAGTTACACAGTGCATATAGATTGGCTATAAGAGAATTTAAGTAAGAGAGTGTGGGCTTAGTGCTTAATAATTACTGTCCAATTCATTAATTATATCTAATGAAGTGTTTAAATTTGATTTAATCTGTTTACGAAGCTTCTACGTCACTGAATACGATAAAATATCTAAATTTTAACGGCTCATTCGCATTAATTTCTGGATATTTTTCTCATTACAATTTTATAATTACCTACACCCTTATAGGTATCTCAAAGTAATGACTATATTAGACAATATTCAATATTATATACTTTAAGTTGAAAGTAATATATAATCTAAGCAATCACTGCGCCTTTAAACTTCACTTTCCACATCTCTTCGAGGAGCTCTGATACAGTTACCGAAATGTTCCAATCACGACTGCTATGTAAATTTATAATGGATGGCTCATCAAGCACTATCGCGGACATTATTGCCTTGCCCCCGCCATGCGGCAATTACGTGTCATCAATCTTCTCTTAAACGCTACAAGCAAAAGCTCTCAGATTCTCTGAACGCTAACTCAATAAATACCGCATTACAATCAACGGGCACCTTTTCTTTACTACTTAAGTGTACTTACAAGGACTTTACACTAGCTTCGCGGTATTTTAGTACGTTTCGTGTATTTGTTACCATACCTTTGCACTATTCGGAGGGACCTAGGTTAGATTCCCAGTGAAGCAGATGTTTAAATGCTGAATTTAGATTTCTATTCCCGGTGGAGGTTTGTGAGATGTCTACCTTAGTGGGTGGGTAGCCTGAGTTTCTCTTGGTCTCACGTTACATGTGACAAGTCAAGTTCTTCTGTAACATCAAGGATCGCCCGGCTCGAGAATCGCTTTAATGATGTCAAAAGGCAACATAATGTGTTGTCCTTAAACGGAGATAGCAGTTCGTTACTGTCGCCTCGCTTCCAGTGACATCTCACTACCTGCCGAACAGACGCATTTAGACTAAGGGCACTTTTGTACAATAAGTATTGTAAAACATAAACACTCGTAAACGTTGACTTCAACTAAATAAACATAATGCGTACGCACGTCATCATTTTCTCGTTGCGACTTTTACAACGAGGCTTGGAGAAAACTATTACTAAGTATTTAAATATTAACTTAACGGATTCTGCACAAAAGCTACATCTATTGAAAATTTGGCGCAAAACGTCAATAGACTCGTGCGCGGCCGATCTATTGTGTTGACATAATAGTATTTGGATTGGAGAGTAGATGCTGCAGGCTATGTTTAGTATATAAAAGCTCAATAAAGGAGTCAGTCACATTATTTACTGCGTCCTCTTGCACCAATCGTCGTAATAAAAGAAGTTTTTTTATTGGTCTCGATTGCTGAGCATCGAGCGAGAGGTCGACCTCGCGGCAACCTCCAGTCACACCGCGAACCAAATTAATTTGTCCGTATTTAGAATCATAGTAGATTGGAAACGTGTTGGAATATTTCAGAGACGTTTCAACGTGACCACCGCGACGAGATAATATGACGGTCAGATGAATTATGTTTATGTTGATTTATAAGGTCACACTTTCTTGATTCGGTTGCAATGTGACCTCGAATTAAGGATTTATAAGTATTGATAATTAAAGACGAAAACTATCATTATTCTTATAATTATATCTATCTTTTCAAGCCTTAAAACAATACGACCAGCAAAGTACAATTTAAGTTTAATAGATGAACAGTAAAAGTCGATATTGTTATAACCAGGTGTTCATGATCAAACATCACGATATTCCCATTTCTTCTATACGTAAAAAGATTGAATGAAACTAGCAATCAATTGATTTAGCCGCACACGCGTCGGCCTACTACCATACCTTATAATTAGACGATATCAATTCGATGCGATAGCGTGGCGGTCCTTGCGAAACTCGTCCAGCTTCTAAGGGACCATATCGATCTTTTAATTGTAATAGAAAAGCGTATTTGAAAACAGTGATACGCTATTTTCACCCTTAGTTAATAACAACTTAAGAAAGTTTGTTCTGTATACTCCAGTTAGCCGTAAGTCCTTTTCTTGCGCACGCAAAAGTTCAACGTTGGTTGAGTAAAGCAGCTAAAGTACCAAAGTTGCTTGCCTACTAAGAACCCTACGTTACAGACTTTAAGTATTAATTTAGTTTTTACGTTATAGGACGTTGTTTTATTTAAAAATGAGGGTCATATTCGCGTTAGAATCAGGATGCTGTAACAGTCCGGAGTCCGTCCGGCTCTAATTACCGCCGCCACTCAATATTGCAAAATGAACGAAGCCTATTCTCGACTCGTACCCTTCGGCTATTACACCCGGTCTATTGTTACACAAAACGCATTTGAACCACTCAATGGTGCCTTATAATGACCTGGGTGTGTCCGTCCATGAGCTACCGATACAACCTAATGTACAACAATAAACAATATGTACCTTATCTCGATCCATCGCCGAACAACCATTTCTAATTAATCTCAAACACAATCCCAATAATAAATTGTTGTTATGAAAGTTAAATTACCGTTCATTCCGAAGATATAGTTCGCAACTCGCCTTATAATAAATTAGATCAGCGACAACTTCAGATGAATAAATTATAATCAAATCATTATGTTCGATTAATTTATTCCCAATATAAATTATTCTTACGAAAGTTTTATCCGATAGGTTCTACGTTTGAATTCACTGTTATTGCATAGAAACGGAATCAATACGATTCTATAGGTTGTTTAAAAATTGTACAATATAACAATTAAAAAGGATACAGAAACAAAAATATTTCACTGATCCGTCATCCGGTAAAAAACTGAATTCGCAAGATCTCGTAAATTCTAAATTTGCAAATTTTAGTAAGTTTATCACTATTATACCTACTTAATTGCATTAATATTTTACAATACTTAGTCATTTTTGTGATAAAAATCAGCAATCACTTTATTGCATCCAAAGATACCATAATGACTGTAACAAACTTGAAAATGCCTTTATCCAGCAAAGAGTCGCTCCCTGGAGCCCATAGATTATATCAGTGTAAGACAAATAGAGTAGGTATTTGAAATGGGCATAAGCTTAGAGCAGAAACCGTGCAGATCGATCGATCACGCAGATTTTGCAACCCTTTCCATTCGCTATCATCTTGAGACTCGAGAAAACATATTTACTGAGGGCCTGAGGAGCTATTGATAACTCAATGATGCTCTACGATAAAGCGTCTTTGTTAGACCCATCAATAAGGCACCTACAGTACACTCAGAGACCACACACGCTACGTAAAAGATAAAGAATATAAAATTTATAATAATTATTATCATTATTTTAATATACAAAAGTATTTTTACAGATTCTATATATTTTATAGATCTGTTGCCCAATAGATAGATTTGAGAATCATCCATTCGACTATGAAATTATAAATGGCGTAGCAAATAACCAATTGCACTGGTACGCTCTATAGTGATGCAGTACCTAATAGAGTAATGACAGGAAACAGAACTGCGCCTGCGCTGCGTAAAATTGATGGTATTTGTAATGTGTGTGTAAGGTCGAATAGGCGTTTTCTCGTACCTATTTTCGGTGTTGTAAAACATTTTTATATAAGAAAGCTAATATAAATTATTTACGTTACAGATTATTGAATACTGCCTAATCGCGCCATTTGGTGCTTGCAAATGATATATAATTTATGATGGGCGGTAAGTCGTCTTTTTATCGTTTTTGAGTAGTAAACAAGCATGCAGTCACTACAATCCATGGACATAACATAACCAGCTGCCGCTTTAGCTACATCGTTGAGAAATTCGGCAGTTCTTGCGGCTTAATTTATAATTCTCAATAAATATTCATCACTTCACAGAAAATAAACTTAATCGATAATAATTTTAGGACAAAGTGCTACTAGGCCGAGCTATTGTATCGCAATTTGTTCACTCTAAAAGCATTGTTATAATACCGTTCCTCGGTTGTGCGGTGCGGTGGCACTGCGCAGATAGTGCCAATGTTTAATGTTCAAATGTAGTTGCACTCGGGCAGTGGGCGGGGGTATTTATACTGGGGATACTGATAACCTTTATTCGACGCCAGGCTAATCTCAATGCTGTATTTCAGCCGCGAATTTCCAAGCTAAATTCCATTTCGATGTCTCTAGTATTTATTGTTTGTTTGAATTATCGTCTATTTATATTATACTAGCTGTGTCACGCGGTTTCACCCGCTTTAAGAATTGTGACGTAACGCTTGATAACCTTCCTCATGAATGTAGCTATCAAACACAAAAAGAATTTTTCAAATCCGACTTGTAGTTCCAGAGATTAGCGCGTTCAAACAAACAAACAAACTCTTTAACTTCATAATAATATATTAGTATAGATATAAGAATCATACCTATTCCTATAACTATTCTTAACGAAAAGAATTGAATGTTAAATAGGTTGTAAAAACTACAAATATAATAATTATAGTTAAACAACATTTATTTTTCTTTCTATAGGTAGGTATATTAAATCTTCTTTCTTATTTTTCTTATAGGATGTGTCATCAACATCAGAACTCGAAGATTTAAAGGGCAATTGTTAATCGCCGTCGTCTGATTATGTCTCAATATCGGAAACTTGAATTCGACATTTTCCTGACATTACTATCATAATTATTGTACCTATACTGTCTTATATGGCCGGTGCAATCTTCGAAGAATCAGATTGATAGTAATTTACTGTAGCTTTTTATAGAAGTCTGATGCTTAATGAGCTTTTAAAAGTAAAAGATAAAGATAAGAATTCCAATATTCTTTTTTTTACTTAAAAAAAGTTATAATTGAGTATAGAAAATCAAATGATGGATTGTAAAGTGTAGTCTCTGCACCTTACCTAAATATTACAATAAAAAATTAATTGCAACATGTAATAAGACAAAAAGGCTGCTATTAAGGATTCTATTATAATACTTATGTATATAATATGTTTGCATTCGGCAAACTGATTTTTTTTCAGTTTCATGTTTTTTAACTAAAGCACAAAAATTCACACTAAACTCTACTAAAATGAAACTTCGCCAAACTTAGAGCCTATCTTTTTCTCTCAAAATCAAGAAAACTTTTGACTCTACAACCATAATACTTTTGGCGTTAATAACTTTTGCTGTGTATCATTTTGAAATGCGCGTGCGGTTCTGAAGACGAGAATGGTCAGACACGACGAGCACGCGCGCTCTCGAGCACCACCAAAAACGTAATTTATAACTACATTTATCCACCCGGACGACTTCGCCCAATATTAATA
>DWQK01000158.1:0-25864 GCA_018231225.1 Noctuana stator
TGACTATTTTTATTTCAATCAATCCACGTGAATGAGTAGTAGGTGTATTATGTAATGAGAATTTGAAAAAAAACATTTTGAAAAATGGTAACTTTAAAAATAATACGCAATGAAACATAACGAAAATATTAGTAGTGGCCTGATATTCATGCATGCATTATCTGTCTAATAGACTTATTTTAAGGCAAAACTATATTTTTTTAGTGTTTTAAAAACGTGCTGATTTAATTCTTAATGTTAAAGTTAAAATTCTGAAATAATGAATAAATGAATAATTTATTTGACTGAACGTAGGTACGTACGATTAGATGGACAATCCTTGTTGACATGTTGTTTCACTTTTGAAGTTTAATTTAAATTAATAATGGGACGTTCTATAGAAACCCCGAGAGCATGGCTACCCTACACCTCACCCAACATTATGATTTTATAAGTTTGAGTAATATTTTATTCAAATCTACGCTTGATTGAATGTTTTAGTTAAGACGTTCTGCTTCGAGTTTAGAAAAATACGGCTATAAATATTCTCTATTGAAGCTAGTTACAGATTAAAAGCATTTGCAATTTAAATTCAATATTATTGACTCCCACGAAGACGGTATCCATTAAATTATAAATTATGTTGTAAATGTGCAGTCTATGAAAAGTTTGTGATCGTAAATTAATATCGTTCGATCGATTTTTGATGAAGACCAGGGGTCTATTATGAACTCTTAAACCTATTCTGTTTACTTCTGTTACGTCAGCCAGCTGTCACGTGACACCTAAATTGACCAATGAGGTAGAAATATAGCACATATATTTGACCAATGAGATATCTCAATGGTTTGGTTGCTCGTTAACTGTCAGTTTTTATATAGTTTATAATTATAACGTCTGTTTAAACTTTAAAGCTTACAGTCCGCCGTTAGTTCTGAAATTAGTTTTGAAAGGAAATACTACCAATATTATATATAATATTTTCTTGCATGATTCCTCGAAGGTACATTTCTGCGCCACTAGGAATCGAACTCAGGACCCTTTATCATACTGACATGGTAGGACACCACACGGGTTGTCAAAGTCGTAACATTCGTGACACTTTTCAATGATAATTATCTGAGCGTGTGACGATCTTTGAGTGGCTTTTAAAATTTTTAATCAAAGCAAAATACTAACCCGTTTTTTCTTCGAGCTCCGAGATAAGTTCGATAGAACAACAAAAAATAATCTTACCAATTCAAATCACCAGGAAAAAGCTAAGTTGAAAACGTCCAATCTCTTCACATCGTCATAATCCATCCGGCGATGTATGAATTCATATTTGGAACGCGCTCGTAACATGAACTTAGTCCGTTTCGTTTTTCAATTGCTTCACTTATATTATTTTGGATTTAGAACGATGGGTTCGAGATAAGAATAAATGTTTTACTTTTTTTAAATAATTCTCTGCCGTTCCAAATTTGTAATGGTTGGAAATTAGACGATAGTTTTTATCAGGAATCTCGAACGCTGGTATTTTTGTAGCTACCTACTCTGTGTGACTTGTTACTGATTGATAATCTGTTTTATGAACGTTCAGATGTAAATTTTTAATCTAGCTAACCATCTTTTCTTCCAATTAGCTAACTTTAATCTAATATTTATTTATAATTTTTTGGGAAGATGAACTGGTTAGGTTAAATATTTTTATACACAATCCCTCCAGTTTTAATCCGTAGCAGTGATATTTTTAACGATTTTAAGGTGTCCGAAAATGTACAGCCACATTAAAAATGGTTATTCAAAAATTTTATATGCTATTGTCGTTGGCGCCATTACTATTTTTCTTTACAATTTATTATTTTTAATAAAAAAAATCGAAAAAAATTGTAAGCGGACACAGATTATCGAATGCCTTATCCAGTATCGAGATAATTGGTTGTATGTAATTTTTAACTATCGCGCGTAAAAGAATGCGTCCCGTCCCGGCCACCCTGTTGCGTAGCGCGTGCCGGCCCCGCGCATACACAATACGCGCGTTACGTAACAATACGCGTTTTGCATTCGCTATACGATTTCTCTATCACCTTTCATACGCCCAAGAATGAAGCGACAGCACAATGGATTTATTACCACTAAAAATTGTCTAGACGCGAACTTTGAAAATGTTCGAAAAAATATTCGGTAAAAGTAATGGACTTGTGAGCCCTTAAAAACCGATTTTAGTGTTAAAAAAAATTAACACTAATATTTTTTTCATTTATAGTGGTTTTCTTAACACGGTAATTGAAATTATTGCTAAAAATTAATTAGTCACCAGACGACAACTACAAATATGCAGAGGTTATTTTAAAATTGGCTAACTTTATTTTAGGCACAACTCAAACCCGATGAATAAACGCAGGGCAAAGGTTAACAGTTTGACAGTTGTCAAATTTCCCGCGCTGAATCAACTCTATTTTTGAAGGTGGAACAAATTGCGGGCTATAGATATTTCATAATTATTTAGAAAGGCCAAGGAATTTGTCTGTGCTGCCAGAGGCGTCATAAGCATAGAGTCTGTTTCTACTGTTAAAAATTAATAACGAGTTACATACATAGGTACCTACTTACTTGTCCGGAATTAAAAATGTAAAAAAGTAACCATAAAAAGCTGTTTTTTTTTTAATCTGGGAAAGACTATTTAATGAAAAAATTTATTTAACAGTTGCATCGAAGTACTAACATTTTGCAACAATTTCTTATAGATAGTAGTATATATAAGTACATTTAAGTACAATATATTAAATTATGATACGATATAAATCTATTAAGTAACAAACTCGACCCATGTGTCAAGGGACTTAGTACGATTATTGGCCAATGTTACTGAACGTGCAGCGAGATCTATGATAATATTGTATGACTGAATAATTATCGCTACCTTTTTATCGCCTACTGTATTAAAGGGAATTATATGTATATGTAAATAAGCATTTTCAATCAAAGCCAAGTTGCAAATTAAAGTTTACCTTTTGAGAAATACTCGTATGTATAGACTTTGATTACAAAGTAACTATTATCTCAATAGATTCTGGTGTTACCCATGTTCATAGACGAGCATTTACCATCAGGTTTTTTCTACAACCACTAGACCTGAAATAAGGATAGCAATAGACCGAAGGAGGCATTAAGAGTGTAGTAAATAAAGCTTCTTACAACTGTACGTAAGCTTATACTACTAATATAAAGGTGAACTTTTTTTGTTTGTTTGAACGCGCTTATCTCAGGAACTACTGGACCGATTTGAAACATTCTTTTATTGTAAGCTAGTCCATTTATCGAACATTTACGTTGCAATTCTTAACGCGGGTGAAGCCGGGAGGTACAGCTAGTGTAATATATTATTATTACCTTTGTCCTCTTATAATTCCCGCAGACAACTTCCATACAGTTTACGTGTAGAATGTGCAATGGCTACGATCAATGACACACACGAGTAAGTCATAACAATTGGAACTCGTTCAGAATTCCCTAGACTCCTCGGTGCTATGTGAGCCTAGTACTTCAATGGCGAATCATTGCATTATTTTTATACCTAATACCTTTATTAAAATATATAATATGAGACAATTCAATTGGTCATGCGAGTTTATTTCAGGTAATTAAATACTAATTAAATAAATAAATAAATAACGCTTCACACTCACAGCCCCACACTAGGATTCCCTGTGTCGTGTGTGCCATGGACACATACACATACAAATACACAGACACCCAGACCGAGAACAGAAATCTAAATTCCTCATTTAAATTTCTGCCCCGCCGGGGATCGAACCCGGGACTCTTCAAATGGCGGACTGGCGTGGTAACCGCGGGTCGTCAAATTGTAATTGTCGTCTAATTGGGACTTATTAAAAAAATTCATTTACGAAGTTTTTTTCACACAATAACAGTATTGATAACACAGTACTAAGAGATATACAATGATAATACTTATATCAAAAATATGAAACTACATCCTTCGTCCTAGTAGTACGTGTTGTAAGTGAAAACAATATAAATCACTCAAGACGTTAGAAATACGTCATTACTTACATGTTATATTCAATTATGTCACAAACAGTCGCATTTCAAGACACACTATTCCAGTAATAACGTCAAAATTGTCACAATCCATTATTTAGCTAATAAAACACAGGTCGCGTACTACGTTAATCAAGCCTAAGATATGAGGCGTCAAAATTCCAAGTACGTCACCCGCGACGTAAGGTGTCGTTAAAATGACAGCGATTTCGCTTGTACGAATGGGATATTTGACAAGCAAGCAAATGACATATTTTTATGACGTCATAATTTCATGTAACACATAACATCACACATTATGACGTCATAACGGCATGAGTCGATCGACAGGTTCTTTTATCGTCTCAAAAGAAATCAAAATAGAATCTATTAAACAACATGAATCAAATTAAAATTTTTGTCATTTCTTATTGTTCGCTTTTATATAAATAATCTTTTAAAATATATTGACTATTAGGCTTAAGCTATACCTACTGCATAATTTGTTAATAACTTGTAATTTATACACGTGATTTTAAAGGAGTACCGAGAGTTTTTTTCCGCCGGCTTTTTTCTCCCGGCCTACCGTAGCCAAAATGCGCCTAAAGTCGATGTACCGTATTATTTGACGTTCATCCAGTGTATACGTGTACCTTATGATGAATAAAAATTTTTGATTTGATTTGTGAGTGGTGTCAATTACCGTATTTACAACGTAGGTAATTCATGAATTCTAAAGAGCAGCGGTCGTTACTCGAAATATCTGCGCTAAATAATGATGTACGAGTAAAGCTTTTGGACCATTTGTCGGCTGTACTTGTAGTTGGCGCCAATCCTGGGCGATTTCGTCTGTTACATTTTATTTGTAGAATCTAATATGCCAAAAGGTTTGACAGCTCATAAACTACTCAAATGTTGGACATTGAAATGGGAGAGTGTAAATTTTTTTACTCAAAAATTAATATAGCATCGTATTAATGAGTTCTATCGGGCCTTTCCGTGTTATTTGAGATTTATACAAATGCATTAAATTTGATAGAATAAAAAGTTCAAACATGATAACTAACTATAGGTTTTTATAGAAAACAATCTATATTTTACAGTGGTAACGCCGAATAGCAAGCAATACCAGATGTTTTTATCCATTATTTATTGCGGAAACTTTTATTCCGCCATAAATCCTATATCAAGAAGCTTTCTGATAAATTCACACGTTATTTTTATCGCAAGTAATTCAAAACAGTTCCAGAATTTTATTTGGGTGCGGTCTGCTCTTAAAAGTTTTGTATATCTCGACGTTCTTAGCTCCATCATAGTTATTCGAGACTCCATAAAGATAGATAGTTGGTCAAAGGGCAAGGCAAGTGTAGTTCTAATAGTAAAAAGAAGGTGTAATGTAAATGTAAGTAATTCAAACTTTTATAATTTCAAAACAAAAAACATTTATATAAAGGCGTTTTCAACGCGTTTCGTTAACCGAGACCTTATCGAGGCGACGTCAGGGGTCACATCTCGAAGACAATACTCAATGAAGCACGGAGGGGGCACTATGGAGGGGGGGGGGTATAATTATTCCCCGCTAGTTCGCGGACCACGCCCGCCATTGTGACGTTAATATGGGCTTTATGGTGACTTAAGAGAGGTTGTTGGCGTGATCGATGCAATGCCGTTGATAATTTCGTCTCGTGCTCAAGATAGTCGTACGATTTCCATAGGGAGGTGTGTTCGGTTTTGAATTCTAATGTTAAAAGATAAAATGGAAATGGATGGTGTTTAGCTGCGGTGTATCGTGTTGGAGAATGAATCTATTGAAGCGGCAAGGGTAGTAAGTTATGGTTTCACTTTGTCTAACATTAACTTTGTCGTGGATTTGAACAAAACAAGAGAAAATAAATTTCAATACATAAGAAAAAAAGCAATTTATAAAAATTAAATCGCCTTCAAAATCGAATTATTTATTTATTTATTTAACAATACATTGCATTACATTACATGTGACCTTATTAGGCAAAGCAAGCAGGGGGTAATATGTTAGTTATTACATAATTGGTACAATTTACAATTTCAACTATCTTAATTCATTTAAATTACAAGATACATTTATAAAATAATGTTGGATATCATAAATTAAAAAAGTGTTAGTAACGTTCCCAAAAAATTTTACCCTTTAATTTGTGTGAAAGTTCATTATTTTTAAATTTAAAACTCTTGACAATATCTTAAAAAACACCTAGACGTGAATAATAACTAACATTTAACCAAACTCACATTTTAAACAAACTAAAAATACGAACGTGGATTAGTCCGGTAATTACGTTCGTACGGTATGAAATATGAAGTAGATACAAACCCAAAAAGTATAAACCATTCATCTGGCTGCTTAAAACCCCGGCATCCATCTAACTTATCGGTAAGAAGCACTCAAAACATCTATTTTTAAGCCAAAACCGAACAAACGGCACAGAGGCTGACGGGCAAATGTAAAAATTTCATATCTGTATAGTCGTTACGAACAAAATGATTGATTTTATTGCTCCGCGTTCCCGAATTGATGTTTTGAAATCGGCTCGAAGCTTTTTGTATTGCCATCGTGTTATTTCCAGGAAAATGTTGCCAGCACGATAGCTAATTCTCTTTTGGCAGCCGTATTGTTGACGTATCGAAGTGACTACTAGCTTATAAATGCCTGGTATCTGGTGGATGTTTACGCAGAAACAGGAAAATAGAGGATTTAGAAATATCAACATTTGTGGAACATGATGTTGGAATTAAAACATAAATAATTCTTTACTAACGTTCCCTTATTGCATTTTCCTAATTACCTTGTGTTGTCTACACACTTGGAGTTGAGAAGTTAAGAACTAAATACAGAAGTAATCTGAATTGATTATTAAAATTCTGATGTCGCGGTTGCGATACCTAAACCGAACCCAGAAATCTGTTTAATGATAGCTTGGCATATGATAACCAGAGCATCATGGGTTTTAATCTTTGTTGTTTGTGATACTTAGGTACATTTGTATGAGCTAAGTTCTACTGTTAATTTTTATAGATTTTCCGTCATATCTTTTGTATATTATGATCTTATCACTACATAGTATAAGACAAAGTCGCTTTTTCTGTCCCTATGTATGCTTAAATCTTTAAAACTACTCAACGGATGTTGATGCGGTTTTTTTAATAGATAGAGTGATTAAACAGGAAGGTTTATATGTATAAACGTTCACAGTTTTTCCGTAGTGTATTTAGTATCAGCATTGCAACCATGCGAAGCCGGGGCGGGTCGCTATCTCAAAATAAAGTAAATAAACATCATAGAGAATTCTTGTAGCTCATTCTAACTTCGTAGATCTAAGCACGCTGTCAGTCTGTTAAGACAAATATTAGCAACAACGTTATCTTGATGTAAGTTTATTAATCCATCATGTAAAATTACTGCATTCTGACCCGTTGTGACCTAGGTTCTTTCGCTTACTAATTATTCTGGCATTCGTTAATTATATTACTTACCGAGCAGTAGAGTTATATTCTCCAATTTATAGATGCTAAATAGTAACATAATGTATAGCTATTGTGCACCTTTGCAATTTCGTGTGTCTGTGACATTTTAACGACGAGTACCTAGCTAATTTAATTTTTGTATACTCCTCAAATTATCTATTTTTAATTCAACACGTTTAAAATCAGAATAAAAAAAGCGGGAAAAGTATAAGTATGACATTGACAATTACATTTATAATCGCGCCAAAATTTTCGAATTCATTTCTCAACTTTTTAAGTCATCAACAGAACTGGGAGGCGATTTAGATTCTTGCATTTTGTACTCAATAAAAATGTATTATAGAAATATTATTTATTAGATAAAAAGCAAGTTGCTTTCTGAATCTCACTGAAGTCTTGAATCGTCAGAGGATTTTAACCTCGCGTTCTCCGACCTCTATGAGTCACAATTCATTGAAAAGCTGATACGTACATATAATTACCCTCACTTTAAAGATTAACAAGATCCCGATAGAGACGTTTTTATTAGAAGCTGTTCTCGGACTGACATAATTTACTCATAAGCGTTTAAGAAAATAAATAAAAAAACACACATAAGAGATGGCTGGCGGGAGCGGTCTGGTCTTTCTCAATATTACTAACACATCTGGATCACTGTGGTGTAGGGTTGCCAGTTACCACAATTTTATTATTTCCCCGATTTGTGTAGATAGTTTTTCGTGTAGATAGTTTTTCTTGCTTTTCTTTAACGCAATAATTATTTTGCTTTGCATCACTTCGTTACGTATAATTTTAATAAAAATTAAATACTATTATTATTATATCCTTTATTAAGAATAATATGGTTATTTTTGTTAATCGTACTCGAGTTTATAAGATTGTTAATTATTATTAGTTAAACTTGTTGCTAACTCCCAAACTCCTTTGGACAACCCTACATGCTATAAAGTTTATGTTTGTAGTAGCAATGCTGGTATTACGTGCTATGAACCGATTCGCCGATTATCTTCAATAAATGTATGAATGTTTAGCTACATTCGAAATATTTGAATGAACAAATACCGTTAATTCGATTGCCATGTTTTTGTTCCAATATGTCATCCAATTGAATAATTTTTCGATCCCAAAGAAGTACCTAATTGTAGTCGTAACATAATATGAAGCGCCGATCCCATTAAGGCAATTTCGTAGACAAAAAACATGTTTATATTTAAATAACACAAATAAACAATGACAATGAATATTTTGTTAGTAATTTGGACACAGGCAAGCCGCTTCAATCAGTGCCCTCGCTTGCTTATGAATTTGGAATTTGACCGTTTTTAGCCCCATTCCGTTCCACGGTAGCAAATTAAAAATGTAAGAATTCTCGCTTGCGAAAGGAATTTATATTTTATTTCATTTCATTAAAATCCGCCATCTTTTGTTTCCGAGGCCGTTTCGATCGGAATTCATATTTTTCTGTGTTTTGTTTCGGTTTGCGAGCGGCGTATTGTTTTATTGTTACGTCCGTTCTAAACGTTCCGTTTCTCGGTCCGTAGCGAGTATTAATTATTTTCTTATTTTTGATGAATGCGCCCGTCGAATTTTAAGACGTCGTTTTAGTGGCGATTAAGAGTCCGCGATAGTAATTTGGCTTTTAGAGGTTCAATCACGATTTTCATTAAAATTCTGCGGCTAAAAAAAGATCGAGCAGAGAAATCGTCTTTGCCAGTCAAGATTGGTGATACCGCGTTACTTGGTGTGCTTAACTATTAAACGGTACGTCGACTCGCAACAGACGTACGTCGTACGTAGATAGGTATCGTTTACCGAAAATAATACACGGCGGTTAATCTGACGTTCTCGTGCGGGATCTCGTGTGTTGCGCAAGTTTGTCTTCCGACATCGGAGGATTATTCGTCTCTCATCAATCTCAAATAGACACCGCCACTCCATTGTTCCCGTGACATTTAGACGAATTTATAAATACGCCGCCTAATAAATTCTCGTACGCTATTTATAATTTTAATTAAATCATAGGCTAGCGTATTAAACTTTTGTGTTGTTGCATCTCTAGATATTTATTTTTCTGCGTTTTGTTTTTATTTTTATTTATGTTTATTTTTTATATTTTCTACAAACTCAATTTTTTTTCAAAATAGGTAATGTGAATTAAATTTTTAAATTTCGATCTCCGTTAAGCATTCTCAATTTGATTAATACAACGTTCGTTAAGTACAGATTATTATTTATTGCGTGTAATGAAACGCATTACATGCAATGGAATTATAATACTTATTCTATTTCAAATTTAAAATACGAATTCGAATGTGAATTTGTAATAGAACATTCCTAATTGTTTGTGTCGCCTGGCATTTTGGCATACGCTCTAGAGCTAGTGGCCGATACGTTTTCGCGTTTCGAACTTCGCTTTGTATACGAATTTAGAAATTCGTTCATATTGCTTTCTTTCTGTCGTTGCACGTCATTGTGTGCAAATGTAATGGGATCGTGTAGTGCGGCTTGCGGCTGCGTCGCGCGTTAGATTTTGCTATTCTGTCTATAATTTTTACTTAATTCGATATTAAGTATTACTATTTAGTTTCGTTCTTAAGTTTGTTCTGTATCCAAATTTATTCGATAACACAAATTTATTTTGAATTACTATTCTAAAGTTTACCATCCAGTATATCAGTTTTGTAATAATATCAAAGATTAGAAGTTTCTTTATGAATCCGGTAACATTAGTTTCATCATCAACTCATTGCTGTCCCACTGTTGGGCACAGATGCCTGGCTGGTGTTTATGGTAGATGGACTTCACATGACTTTTGACAACTTTATAGAGAACTATTGATAGCATGATAAGGTCACCATCTTGTACTTGCCCATTGTAAAGGCCTACCCTTTCTCATGTTTGAGAGTTACTGTGATGGTAGGTAATAAATAAAATAATGGTTCAGCCGAAAAATACTTTGAATACAATCTTACTTAACATTCTTCTCTAGAAAAAGTTACTCCTCCGACAATCGGATCGCACAAGCCGCAACCGCATACCGCAAACGCACACCGCAAACGCAGCGCCTCACGTTTCCATAATTGTCGCGTCTATATTGCATCGAAGGCACGTTTAGACTAATCCAGTTACTGGCGTCAGCTCCGCTGTTTTATTGACTCGCAAGTGATCAAATTTAAAAGTATCATAAGAATTCGCTTAGGGTTTTTGCGAAGACAGTGCTTCGACGTTAGATGGACCTGTTAATTTTAATGGTTGTATTTTCTGTTGTTAATGACAGCTGTTGATTTTGCGGCATTTGGTCCAGTTGTGTTGGCAACTTTCTGTCCTTTGTATTAGTTAATTAAGCGCGCTTGTTAAAAGAGCTTGTTTAGAGATTTCAGCATACATTCTAACTCAGGGCCTTTGATAAGCAAAAAAATTAGATTCAGAATCCCATGTTACATAACCTAAATGTAAATAACATACAAATGTCAATTTTAAAGTGTCTTCGATGCAGCCTCGATGCAGCATATAAGATAATACCTATTTCTTAATTGATAAAAGCACTGAAAGCATTTATAATCGCGTACAGCAAAAAAAATTATTAAAATATTCTAATCAAGGACCAGCCATATTTCGACAAACAGAAGTTATTGGTCAATTTCAGCAATTAAATAAATAATTATAAAAAATAAATTATTCGTCAATTGCAACATTTAAAATACAAGTTCGTCGAACAGAATACAAGCGCGTCGTTGTCGAACCGTCGATATGTCGACGTCACGGTGACGTCTGACATGCCGCTGTTTATGAGTTCGTCTGTCCCGTAAACATGATACGTCACGCAGACATGTTTATGACGAGTTGACGCGAAACCGATTGGGTAGATTCGAAAACGAAAATCGATTTTAATTACGATTGCTATCGTTTTTAAAGCAGATATCATTAAATTATTTCATTGGTTTAACTATTACGAAAAAATAATGGCACAAACGCGAGAGAGAACAAAAATGTTAGCTACTGAATAATTTAATGCAGTTAATGTTGTTGAGTGGCGAATTCAAATACAAAATTTTTATTCATCATAAGGTACAAGTTGGTATACACTGGATGAACGTCAAATAATTGGGTACTTCAAATTCAATGTTAAGTGGGTAAGTACCTACATACCTAGCCACTTAACTTCCGTCAAGTTTTTCATTCGTATGAAGGTTCATGAATAAAGCAGCAAACTTAAAGACACACAGCTTTACATAAGACGGAGGAAAAGTAGGAGACTGGCTGTGCCACGCGATTACACCCGCGTTAAGAAAAGTAACGTAATGCTTCATAGCCTATAACCTTCCTCATGAATGTAGCTATTACATACAAAAAGAATTTTTCAAATTGGTCCAGTAGTTCCTGAGATTAGCGCGTTCAAACGAACAAAGAAACAAACTCTTCAGCTTTATACATTAGTATAAATATGGAAAAGGTGGGGGGGAGAATGCTATCCCGGAAAATATAATTTTACGCCGATGCTAGCCTGCATCACGGCGAGACAATAATGCAAGTAAACAGAAATTGCATTCCGTAGAACGTATTGTGTCTCTGCCAAGTATTTTACTGCCAAAATCCAAATCCGCCTTCGCGGATTTATAGCCCATCTATGCTTGATACTGTGACAATTATTGTGTGTTCCGGGTTTTACTGAAAATATGCTGAAACTGCTGAAAATGCTGCAATTGGTGAAACTTGCGGGATACGTTTTGGGACAGATAACGGATAACATTGTAGGGATAAAATTGGTAGAGAGTGTCTGGAATATTCTTGTAGTCTTTAGAAGATAACAAATATATACCGATTATTGTAGGTTATACTATACCTACCGGGTTTTGTTGTATCAAAAACAGCTGAACATAGAACCTCCTTCTGAAGTCAAAAGATGGCTATTCAATAAATACACTACGCTGATGTAGAGATCTGAATAAGCTCTTACAAATATTTCTTCTGACATTGTTTTTCATGAATTTTCAATTATTTTCGCAGGCTGTCACGTGCCTTATTGACGACCACAAGTCTATCTAGAATGAACGTAAATAAGGTATTACTATTAAGCAAAGGTGTGTGGCGTGTTACTTATCAACTATCTTCTAAGCAAATTTTTTTATAGAATAGAGTAGGTATAGAGACCTGGATTCTGTTAAATTTGTCCCACAATCTCTTCATAATTCTTCTTGTAGGATTAACTGTTTATTCATTTGGCACTTCGCTAGTATAAAAAAGTAACAAAAACTAATCAGAACAAATAACAATTTGTCGTTTAATATTGTTTGATGGATGTGTGTTTATTTATAATGGTCGTTAGGAACAGGCAAATGTCATACATCCGAGGTGCATGATATGACGAATGCATTTAGAATTCATTCAGCCTAATTAATAAAGTATTTAACAATCTATTGAACACCATTTTGTTTTGTTAACTATTGTGATGTGATTTTTTCAGCTTTCTTTAATCTGTTTTAAGTCATTGTCAACCCTTTTTATGTCCCACTGCTGGGCTTGCTCAGGCGCGTGGGTCACGTCCCCACAACCGAGGACGGCTAATCTTTCTTTAATTTTTATAGTTTGATAATTTACCTCGAGAAATGTTATGAATCAATTGGCCTACAAAAAGCGAAATTTAGCAAATTTTTTATGCAACTGAAAATTTTAGAAAATTTATAGTTAGATAAAGCTTCATGGAAAAGGTTTTGTGCGCTTCTTAGGTAAAAAAAAATCGAACTCGAAATTTGAAATAATTCATAACACTTACAATCTAGTTTTTCAAGTGTTTCTTATCTATGACTTTTGTCTGTATTGAATTAAGAAAACAAATTGATGAACTGCCGTGAGTGCAGTGTGACATTTTAATTAAAATGTTGGCTGCAATATGAAATTACTATGATACAGGCAGTAATAAAACGTAAAAGTAGGCGCAAACTGAAATTTCAAATTTTGAAATTAGAAAACTTGAACGAATTAATCTTGGAGCCGGCCGGCCAATCGAAGCACAGCCAATAAATAATTCGAAAACTTAAATTTCGAACGGAACATGAAAGGATTTATTTTCGGCCAATAACACAGGAGTGGAACGATCAACCGAATAATAACGTACTAGAATTAAATCTATCTAAACTGTAGTGCTCGCCTGAAATAGGGCGCGTTTGTAGCAATTATTTTAGCTCGGTCTTTCTGAAAATTGGCAGCAGTGTGAGATCTTTTGCGAACGGTATTCAGTTGGGAAACCGTTGTACAACCCACCAGTTTAACAAGAGCCCTCAAGTACATCAAACGCTGAACGTTTGTCACTATTCGAGCGGAATGGATATGCCATTCTATCTGGACGCGTTTTATAAATAAAGTGCCCTGATATGCGAATAAAAGGTAACTTCGTCACAACTCACAACTATTCATCACGAGTAGATCCAAAATTAGCTTTGATAGGCTTTGTTATGTCGTTTGTAAATTGTAATGTGATAATTTATGCGTTTAATGCGCCAAAAGCCTAATCTATTTGAAAGACATCGAGAGAACATTTTAGTTTTGAAAGGTCCGGTCTTGCGTGCGCAAGCGCAGGGTTTATGAATCTTAATTATTCGTAAGTATACGAACCCCAAGAACTTCCACTGCACTTTTTCTCCATGTAAAATAATCATTGTCCGCACAATCGACTTTTTGCATTTATTACAAGTTGAAAAACGAACGCCGAGAAATACGATTGCGTTTATCGAAACAATAGAGCTTTTGTGCTTAAAAAAGCTACAAGCATAAATGTGAGCTATTAATTCTGCTACAATTTAATACCATAAGGAGAAATCGAAGAAAAAAAGCCGACCAACGCCGTCGCGGGTTGAAAATTTACATTCGTAATCAGAGCCATTAACGTCTACAATAAAATGCAGTGACATGCGCGCGAGAGGGACGCCGCTATCGCGCTAGACAGAGATAACTATTATTTCAAACGTCGCATCGGATACAATAGCACTGTCGTATGTTAAAGAGGCGTATTTACGCAATGAATGCTCTCGGAAAATGGACTGTAACGTCATTCTTTACGATTGTTGTTTAGAATTTATTGAAATTCGGTTATAACTTCTCGATCGAGGTTATGAGCAGCGCGTGCGTTTGTCGCGCGAGACGCATATATGCGGTTGGAGCGAGACGCGTATATGATTGTAGGTGCGTTCGTGCTCAATAATAGTTCGTTCGGATTTTATGCGTTTGCGAAAAATGCCTTCAGATTTATCGTTTCTCTTTCCGCGTAGTCTATTATAGTGCGTACGAGTTATTGTACTTGTTGATTTTCGTACACGCCGCGATGATATGCAAATGAACGCGATTTATTGATCCGTTCGTATTAATATGTAATTATCTATGCAGTACCTATGCGAAAATGTGTTTGAAAAAGGAATAAGTGATTGGTACTTTAATTACTTAGTAGGTTTCCTGATTTATTCGACGCTTGACAGTTATTTACTTATTAGGTACCAATTTAACTAATAAAACTGATTTTTTTGTTTAATTGCATTAAAATAATATTAATAATTAACTTTCTTAATTACTAAATAAGACTATAGGTAGGTATGTACCTACGTAATACGAACTCTGTTTACTGAAAAAAAAGATCAAAAACCAAAAAATAGAACGCACGTCACAAAAAAAATTAGACAATAGCTGCTATCCGTAACTAAAATAAACATGTTATAAAGGAAAAATAAATATCTAAGCAATTGTAAAAAAATAAACAGAATTAAAAAAAAAATAGATACCCTAAACAATAACAATTATAAACTTATTATCTATCGGTATAAAAAAAAACAAAATCCAATCGAAACAAAAGAAAATCATGATTAATTTATTATAATCACATCAAACTAAACCAAAACACAGGCCCTGTAACATATGAGACACGTAATGTTTCGTTATGAGACACAAAATCGCACGGCCGTTTCGCAAGCATCGTTGTTTTGTCCGAAGAACAAGCCCGTTCCAAATACAAACACAAACGCAGACGCATAAATAACAACAATATTTCGTCGTCTCGAAATAGTGGATAATATTAATTAACGTGCGTACGCCGCGTATTTCATATTAATCGGCGTTTCGCGGTCCCATATGTTCCGCCATGATGTCTACGCACCTGCCGCGTTTGATTTTGTCTGTAAAATGTTAGACAAAATAGTAAAAAAAAATTATAAATCTTTAATAAAATCGCGTAACAATATGACAATGTTTCTTGTTATTAAAGTAAAGATTAATTAATCCATAAATTTGATTTGATTTATGTAATTATTTTGTACACTAACTTGTACTTATATCTATGGTTCGAACTACCTACATGCCGTTGTAACAGCCTTTAACCTTTACTTACATTTTGTGTACTTATTTAAAATTTCACCTTGTCCCTTTGACCAGTTCGACAACATCCGAAATGGTCACTATCCGCATTAGAGCAGCATGTCCTGGAGTAAGACCCTCAGCAAGACCTGGAGCATACACTACGTATCCTCCAAGTCTTCTCCATTTGTCGGAAGACTCCTGTTCCCAGCAGTGGGCCGTAAAATTTCTACAGATAATTTAGATTAAGACACAGATATACTGCATTTGACTGCTGTGGTGCAATAGTTACCATGCCATACAATTCGGAGGGTCCTGGGTTCGATTTCCCGCGGGCAGAAGTTTAAATTCTGAATTCAGGTTTCTGTTCCCGGTCTGGGTTAATTATCTATATCCCGTTCTGTTAATTATCTTTGGGTGTGTCTGCAATGACCATCGGCGAAGGAATAAATAATACACTTTGTTACCGGGTAGGCTATGAGTGTGAGACGGAATTTATATTATTTTTAATGCAACATTTTAGAAATAGACAATGCAACTACAGTAAATAGCGTCGTAGCGAGACGTCTGGCTCTATTTGCGGTGTGCGTTTTGTTTCTCTATCGCAGCGCAACGCATAATTCCCACCGGTTGCGTCACAAATCGGATTGCACTGTCATAACGTGAGATGTCGCATTTTTGTTAAGGAATCGATTGTTTTTAAAAGTTTTTAATCGTTATTTGAAATGTAAGCAAGTCGATTCAAGGTCACAACTGCACATTAGGGAAATTATGTTGAGGGAATGAGATGGAGGGGGGAGAGGGGAGTGGAAATCCTTTCTGTGTTCTTTCCCACATCACCTGCAATGAATTTATAGGTATACTTACGTTTCATACCCTTATCATAATATTTTAGAGGAAGCCCGTGCCCAACAGTGGGACTATGATGAGTTGATGATAATGACCATCATTAATTACGTTATCTGATAAGTAAATCGACTACATAATTAAAATTTGTAACTACAACACACATACTACATAGGTAGGTTTTCACACATTTTACGAGTGTTCGTAAGTAATGTGAACGCTTTTACGATGTTCGTCACAATAAACAGTTTGTTAGGTACCACTTAACTAGCAGTAATGCATATGTAAGTAGTTAGTAGTATAGATTATGACCTATTTAGTAATTCTTTATCACCGGACAACGCACAGCCTGCAACAGTGGACTTAGAAGCATAAAACTTTATATCAGAGATTCACTTCATATATAAGTAATTTTTCTCTCGTCAAATACTTTGCAGGCAATTTTATAAATATAAGCAACGCTTCTACTAAATAATTATATTAATTATTCTTCTTCAACTAAATACTAATAATTAAGTTACTATCAAATTATTTATTTTTTTACTAACGGAAAATATTTAATCGCAATTCTCATTTTTTAAGATTTATTTTGTTATATTTCATAACTAAGTATTTGTCAAATTTTAATCCGACATCGCAAGAAAGCACAAAATATCCATGACATTGCATTACTAAACAAAATAGGTATGACTTCCATACTTATTCTTATTGCAGACGACAGTGATACATAACCTGTTAGCAATAGAAATCAAAATCGCTTGCAAGGCAACCAACCCTTCTCACAGCTGGTCGGATTCTCAGCTTTTTACGGATCTAATACGTAATAGCATTATGAGTGCATAACGTAATGAGCGAACATCCTGTCGAAAAATACAAACATTCTAATTCATACTTCTTCCATTGCCTCTTTTGTTCCACAGAAAACTCCTAATTTTACACCTAAAACCGCAACGTACGACACACAAAACGAAGATATTGGAGAACGGAAGCTTTATTACTACTGTTAATTCATGTAGAAACTTTTTCGTTTCACGCGCTCATACATTGCTGGTTCGTGTTGCAGCGTTGTAGGTCACCGATATGAAAGACGGCAATGTATGTCGAACGCAAGGGATTCTCGTAGGACGCAAGTTATAACATAACACTTCCCTTATCCTCGCAAGGACATTCACCCTGATCTTTTTTCTTCGAAACCGATAGCTTCCTTTTTTATCCCAGAAGTTTTTATTCGATTTTAATTGTGTGGGGTTAAAACTTTTTACCTCCGTTTTACGTATAATGTTGACAAGTCATTTTGATTAATTATGTAGAGTCTGTATTCTGTGATATCATTCTTTATGGTCCGGACTTCGTATATTGAACTATTTAGTTTTTATTTGTATTGAGGATTGGGACATTTTAAGTAAAAATTTTACCTAGATCTAAAATAGGTACCTACCTACACTTTCAATACCTAGTCATAAAATTTACAGAGACGAAAAAATGATGAAACAAGTTTATTGCATTATAAAAAATATATTATGAGTACTTTAAAAACATGGATAATCATGTATTTCCTTTGTTATCTTGTTAATATTTATACGTATAACAGGAAAACATAAAAGCGCATTGTGCAATAAATTCATGCTTTGACCGGGAATCGTATCCGGCACCTTAGGGCATAACTGATTCCAAATCTGATAAACAATAATTAATTACGGACCATAGTTACGGAATCTGAATAAATTATAATAATAATAATGATGTGTAAGAATAGAAGATAATTAATAGATTTCAAATATAAATAGGTCATATTTCGTACAATCATTAAAATTTAGTCATCTGAATTTTACGCAAAATTTATAAAAATAAAAAGTACAGCTATTAAAAATAATGTCTTAAAACTTAAACAACAAAAACAGATTAATAATAACATCTAAACTATCAACACACAAAGCGAAATCAACGAACCACGATAAAAATCAATTTGGAAAATAAAAGCGTGCTCTCAAAAGCAGAACTAAAAACCCTTTCAATCTTCGCTTCATCAATTTAAAAATATAATTCATCTAACGCCCGCATTCGTTCAAAAGTACCCCATAACCCCTTTGTTGCTGCTAAGTTATGGATTTAAAGGTTATGGTACATATTGGCGCCCGTTTTCACCATACACCTAGATAATAATATGTAAATTAAATTATTTTAGTCATTGTATTTTTCATCATAGGTACAGTCAAAGACTGAGGTAAAATACCTCATATTCTAGTATAACGCTGACTGAACCGTTAAGATGAGAAGTCATAAAAATAATTAAGTTTGTCCTAAGCCAGCATCAATCAAAGCCCAAAAATTATTATTTCGAACGCCCGCATAGAAAAAATAAAAAAAAAATCGTAACCCTTCTTACACACACCCTCGCCCCAAGTTTGAAATTGTTCCAGAAATGTTAAAATAGCTAAAAGAGTTAAATTTAAAATGAAGGGTAAAAATATAATCCCAAAACTAACACAGCTGAGCGCTCACAATCACTAGCTGGCCATGTGTGGGTTCAGTAGCTCGTTTTTTATACAAATCCGGAAATATTTCTTGGTTTTTGGACAGAGTAAAAATGAAAGAAAAACATGTGATCATAATGTCAGGAGGTAGAATATAAAAGAACGAAAGGAATGAATTATTTCAGTTAAGTACCTAAGTCAAGTACTTCTGTTAAATAAAATAAATATTTAACTGTTAATTTTAAATTAAATGTTAAACGTACGCCATAAAAATACTAATTTTATGTTAAAATAAAACTTATTGAAAATGCAAACTTTGGATTGTAAATAACAAAAAACTCCATTTACATAATTTTTTTTTTCCGTTAACCAGTTCTCAAATCAAAGTGTAACAAAACACATTCAATAATAAAAAAGGATAATTATACAGAACGCAGCACAAAGGATTCGAAATCCAAATTCAAATTTCTTTGTGAGTCTGTGACTTTGATAGCATTTTGTTATTACACGAAAAGCTGGCAGGGAGAGGCATGACGAACGCAATTTAAAAAGTAAAATGAAAATAAAAAATAAATGGTAGGGTTTTCGTTCCGATTCTACAAAAATGAACCCGCGACGACTGATTTGACGATCCGAACGGATATTGCAATGCGAGAAGGAGTTAGCCGCCAATTTTTATTCTGTTTCAATTTTACAAGTGCTAAGTAAGTGTTAAGCACGTGTTATAATTAAAACGTTGCATTGCAGTAACTTATTTTCTTTTATATCATTCAATTAGACAAATGGATTGCTAAAGTAAATAAAAATCAGAAGTTTTACTTCATAATAATTATGAAAAACAGTGCTACTCATTCATTTTATAATTTACGAGTGTTAATAATTTATTTTTGGTTATCGACGTAACCGACAACCTTAAAAGCTCCAACAGTTAAAGTCAAGATTTTTGTTTCAAAGAGTATACCTACACTCAAATCTAAAATTAACATGAGTGAAAACAGAGTTGAAATGTTCCCAACCACTTGAAACTGTATTACTTTTAAGTAATTTCACTTATACGTATAAACGGAGGGGCTCATTCCGGCATAATGCACTCACAGAACCGACCACAGATGTTATTCCATAAAATAATATTTCATGTAAAGCTCGCCAGAGGGCGGAAGGATTGATTCTATTTTTAAATTTTTATATTTCAACAATTCAGACGCGAGCGCTCTTTGTGCCAGTTCAATTTCTGATTTCAAAAAGAGTTTTTTTAACTTGTAGGTACTTTAAGTTTTTACCTACGTTTTTTTGAGTCGGTTCGCATTATTTTAAAGTTGAGTAGGCTCGTAGAATTTTACAAATAATAAACAATACAGTACCATAATCATAATGAATGATTAACATTATTTTTTATTGTACTTATTTGTAATTTTATACCGTGATGTTGCGATAAATAAATATCATAATTTCTCTTTAGACGCTAGTTAGGACCTACGTAAGTATCAATTTCTTCCTGTTTAATACTCAGTCTTATTTCTTATCTACCTTTCCTCTTTTTTTAAATGAAGTTGACATTTTAATTTGTATTTTTAATCTTATCATTTTAACTGCAGTCCATGGTTAATGTTTGTTCAGTTCTACAATTCAACTTGTTGCATCGGTCTTTATTAAAATCGTATTAAAGCGAGTTCTTAGTTTAGTTACATACGTCATGAAAGTTTATTTTCTGAAGCAAAATCTGATAGAATAAAATTATTAAGTATAGAAGGCTGAAGAATTTATTTTTTTGGTTTTGTCAATTAAAAATATGCTTATTTGCGATAAACGAAGAAAAATTTTAAAAGGCCGATTATAAAATGTCAATTTGAAATCGAGTTCCGAAATCGTTTAAACGTATCCCCCGTGACCATTCATCAATTAAATCGGACGAGGACTCATTATTAAAGCGAATAAAAAAGAAATAAATCTCGGGGCGAGTTTAAAAAGCTTCGTTTCGGAGTAAAGAATGTTGTGTACAATCTCGGTTCGGACAAAAAAGTGACAACAGATAAAAAGAGAACACAACACAACACGGCCCGGGAACAGATTATCAGCGCTAAAAGGGTTGCTCCCGCTCTCCTTCTTTTGTTGCTTCCAAATTCAAACTTCAACTCCGTACAAGGAGGCCTTCGAATGCGAATTCTATTTTTGAATATTCTACCGAGAATTTTTAATTAATGCCGCTCCGCTGTGCTCGTATTTTTAAAATTCGTATTCTGTTTTAAATCGAAGTCGATATTCAATTTTTGCGTTCGATTCCTTCGTTTTTATTTTTATTTTATTTATGTTGTGCGATAATGACGTTTCGCTTTAAGTGCTTTATTTCGATTGCCGATTTTATTCCGATGTTCTCCTTGAAGGTCGGTAGTTTTAGTGATTAATGGTCGAGATATGTGGAGTGCTTTTTAAACGAAATATTGAATTTAATGATGTTTTGTGGAACTCTCTGCTTTCTGTTTTGTTTTGACGAGTAGGATGCGTGTCTTAGCTCATTTGCACTATGAAAATATTTAAAATCTAGAACAACACATCTTTATTCTGACATCTGTCTCATTTTCGATATGCCAAAAACCTAAAAACAGTATACACTACCGCACAACGCTTAAGGAATTTAATTTCTTTATAAATTTCTCTTCACGTTTTTATTTATTTCAGTTTCGAGCTTAACAATAAAATTAAAAAATAAGTACTAATGAATTGATGGTGATTTAAATTGATCATAATAATATTAGGCAATATCGATATTTCGAATAAAATCGATATAACTAAAACGGATTTAACCACTATAAATAATCAATCTATGTTATTTAATTAATCAGTAAACTAAATTCCTTTCTACTACAAAGCATCACAGATAAAAATAAGAATATCCATTACATGGGAACCGATGAGTCCTGATGCGTAATATGAAACTTATCGACCTTAATAAGAGACCATTTCCATGATAAAGGTTTATAACCGATCAACAGGCAATTTGGTGCTTATTGGCTGTCACAATGAGCCCTTATGAGAAAGCAATAAGACTGCCACAGATTAGAAATATCAATGTTAATATCAAGAAAATCATTCATTAAGTTCTGATGTAATTTTTCGATTGAACTACAAAAAATATAATCACAGTTGTGTCGTACATTTTTTGTACTTTTATGATAATATTATAAAGTGTTGTATAATAAATAAAATAAACTTGTTTTTACGTATTTTGAATTTAAGTAAGGTTTAAATAACTAAATAAATAACGCTTCACACTCATAGTTTCACACTAGGATTCCCTGTGTCGTGGGTGCCATGGGCAGACACAAAGACAATAACACAAACACAAACACCGAAATCCAAATTTATCATTTAAATTTCTACCGGGGATCGAACCCGGGAACCTTCGAATGGTGGATTGGCGTGGTAACCACTACACTACGCGGGTCGTTACATACACCTTAATGAAAAAGCGAAATAAATCAATCAGGTCATCGGCGCTCTTTTAACTTAAGTTATTCACCGATTTAAGTTGATCATAATATCGATACTTCGATTAAAACCGATTCCAATACGATAGATTCTTATTAATAATAGCATAATGCTAAGTGGAGTGGAGCTTTTTGGGACAAATTCCTTATCTTTCTTCCTTTTTTTGTACCGCATTATGTACCGATGTACCGTATTATAATTTAACGTTCATCGAGTTTGTACTGATACCTTATGATAAATAAAAAAAAAATTGAATTTGAACTTTTTTGTTTGTTTTTTTTTTTAATGTATTTTTTTTCGTGTTTGCTTTTTGTAATTGTCTGTTGTTTGTCCTAAATGAAGTATTTTTTTCCTTTATTCTTTACTCTGTGGTGAGTGACCACTTATGAGTAAGCAATAAGTCGCGTTAAGAGGTCACTTGGCGCATCGCACGCGGCCGGCATGCAGGTGACGCCCCCGATACCGATAGGGACTGCTCGACACCTAGCTTGTCAGTATTCATCATACGTGGATGAATGAAATGTTAGACCATAGACAATATCATTCATTTTTTTAATAGGACAAAGAATTCGATGACTTAAAATAACGTTTGTTTTATACGCTCTATATGTCGCAGCTAACATAAAATTTCTTATTTTATTTTTTTATTTTTATTAGAATTTTTAAAATTTTATTAACTTAGCTAAATTTAAGAACTTTCCAACACAATGCCTTCAAATTCATATTCATCAAAACTTTTAACCAAATAAGCTTCTCAATCCACTACAGCGTCTTAACGATAAAAGTAAAGTCAAAAAATTTTATTCATCATAAGGTACACGTATACACTGGATGAACGTCAAATAATACGGTACATAGGCTAAAAGCTACAAAATATAAAGTTTTCACGAAACACTTATAGTTTCCGTAGACCCAGTAGTAGATACCTATCTTTGTCTATGGCAGCACCACTCAAGCTGAATACTAAATAACAAAAAGAGCTTAGTAACAAACGTCATAAATATCACTCACTCGTAAAAGCATTGATGTACTTACCTGATACATCACCACATCAAACATCAAAAGCAACAATTTTCACGTGCAAGCGGCCAAAATAAAAATTTTAATAACAGGTTACCAACTCACTCCGTCATTCGGTCCGTTCCAATAGTAATCATTCGATCGTATAATGGCTTCACTTAATATTCCATTTTGGAAAATATTTGAATCGTCATGCTCGTTCTATTCCTTTGTACCGGGACCAATACGGCTGCTGTTGAATGCCTATCTGATTTGAACTTGATCGAACGTTCGATCCGTGTTCGAAATTTAACTTAATTGTAATTACGTGTTTTATTGCGTTGATTAAAATTTTGTTTCGATTAACTTATTTCATAATATCTAATGAGGGTTTGTGAAAATATATTATAATTTATAAAGGGTTTACGCTGATACGTAGTAAAAATGAAAATAATATAAATAAAAATATAAGTAAGTAGTTGTGGTTTAATAGAATGGAGAGATTTATAATAATAATTCTTATAAGAATTTTAAATTTTTACAATATTATCTTAGAAGAAATTTTATACTGTAATTTTTTTCTTTGTGAATTTATTATAGTCAAGCGTGGCCTACGTTTCAGACTCTAATTATTAGGACAAGAAGGGTTACTACAATTTTTTGGATGTACCTATTTGACTAACTGCGCATCTAAAAGTTAAGCAGATACCCAATTGTATTCTCTCAGAAAATAACTCCCACACGACATAACTTGTAGTTAGTTGGCCGTTTCATAATAAAACAAAAATTAACATAATTATTCATATAACTTACTAACGATATTCCCTTGTTAATTGTTTTGCAAGTCTTATTATATTTTACTTCTTGTGTAAAACAACTGTCTGGGGAGTCGGTACTTTGTAATCAATAATATTTTTAATGGGCTTAGCTACAATAGATCAATTGGTTGCAGTGGCTATTGAATCTAGACTCATTAAAAACATAGGTTTAGTTTCCGGAGGACACTATAAGGCAAGCATCTTAGTCCTCAGGAGCAACGCATCCATCTACAAATTCTACAATCTCAGGTAGAACTGTGGTACTGTTTGAAGATGTCTTTGGGTCACAGAGACCACAGAACACCAGGTCACCAGGTGGCCTGCATGCTCGATTACTGTTTCTTTTATATTAGGTATATACTAATGTAAACTAACTTTTCCGTTTCCAGGTATTCGCGAGACATGATGTTTAGAGTTGGCGCACAAGGAGCGAATGACAATGTCACGATCGCTTCCGAGAACAAGTGAGTGATTAGATCCTAATTGGGATGGAAATTTGAAAACGCTTCGAACGCATTTCTTTAACTTTCAACGGTTTGTTTTGAAAATTTCGAGACACTTTTTTAATTTAATTAGAATCTAAAAACGTTTTAAAATAAATTAGAATCTAAAAACATTTTAAAATAAAATAGACAATATTATTATTGTTGAATGTTTTATTTTACAAAAATATAAAATTAAAATGAACATTGATTTATTTTTATCGTTTATTTTACCTCCGAATTAATTTATAAATATGTAATCTTTTGTCTTAGTTTAATCACTGAGGTTATAGGCTTTAGAACCAAAATAATTAATGTGTAGGTACTAATTTTATTAAAAAATCCGAATTGACGAACATCATGTAGTATAGTTATAACTATTTTCATTTCATATACGAGTATTGTCAAAAAATCTAAATTCTCTTTTCCTTTTGAACACTGCGTATCAAACATGTAATTTAAAATTCCAAAATTTGAATTCAAGTTTGTCGCGAGTCTCCCCATGTGTAATTTTATTACATCCCCCATCCCTCGGTTTATTTAAAAAATGGAAAGCTGGGCAGCGAAAATAATTGATGACGACTGGACTCACCCCCTTCGTAATCTCGTTGGGGTGCACAGATAAAGAAAGATATTTATGAAGCTGCGTGCATAGACAATATGGATAGTTCGAATATTGTGAACATTTTAAAAGCAATTATCCAAGTGTTATAGTTTAAACAGAGCTGTTTCATTTTGCCTACTATAACATTTCACCATCACCAATGTTTCACTGGCAAGTGACGTCATTAGTCATTAAGTTCGATTTTTATAGCCGTCTCTCTAGGTTTACAATACAGTGTAAATAAAAAATAAATCTATACTAATAGGATAAAGCTGAAGTGTTTGTTTGTTTAAACGCGCTAATCTCAGAAAC
>DWQK01000159.1:0-25815 GCA_018231225.1 Noctuana stator
ATTTAAGCATACATAAGGATATAGGGACAGAGAAAGCGACTTTGTTTTATACTATATAGTAGTACAAGGGGTTCTACTACATGTCTCAGTAATAATAATAGAAGCCGGATGGAGGCAGTGACCACTGGCGTGGCGCCAATGGCCAGCGCACTGTGAGCTGAGGGTAATGAGACCGTTCATCCAATGGACGATAATTTAATTCTCGTGTGCATTCGATCGAATCGTAAAAATATTGGTAAAAAAAATTGTTGACATTATATCCAAATTAAAACATCGCAATTATTGTAACCTAGATATCACTGAAACTTATTGAAAATTACAAAGCAGTAATCGTTAAAATTAAATCCGGCCTCGTCAATTGGAACGATAAAACTGGCACGCTGGGGCGATACCGGCGATATAGCCGATCGCAAACTTACTGTTGCCTGATAAATACACTTTCTTGCAAAAAAATATAACCACACTGTGATTCAATCTTGGTGGATTAAAAAAAAATTGCCGACGTTGCATGTTTATGCAGACTTTTTTCAAAGAAAATTTGCTGCAGCTTCCGCATCTCCTCGACCGAAACCCAAGAACTTACCACAAAAGTTTTTTAACGGCGGGTTATACAGGCAGCAGTGGTACTTTTCCGAGAAAACTGTTTTCTACCACCTACATGCATAAACGAAACGATTACAAAATGCTATTGTAATTTTGAAGGGGAAGCGGTTTTTTTTTATTAAATAAACAGTGTTAAATGTTATTCTTTAAAATTATTGTTAAGTTTAGATCGACGGTATTCTTAACAAAAGCGAACGGCGGGGGATAGATTTATTTGCTCGCAAGTGTAATAATACGCCATGCTGTTCGTTATGCCGCTTCTGTGCCGATCGCGGCCGAATCAATGAAATTATTTTTTTACAATAATAAAATTATAATATTACTTTGATTTTTGCTGTCTTTAATATAACATTGTTTATGCTGTAAAGGTACTAGGGGAAGTCTCGTTCTTCAAAACTTTTTACTGATAATTAAAAAAATTTAAATATGTACAGTATATTACAAATGTTCCAATAAAATTGGTGTCCTAACTAAAAAGCCGAAGGTTCTGATTTGGTGATGCGAATTGCTTTTAATATCAACCTAGGACAAACACAAATGTTAGTAGGTACTTACATAGAAGAAATTGTATAAGCGCCGTTATGGATGTTTTAATTAATAACGTGTATAAATCTATGTACCTACTTATTATTTTCAAACAGAATTCACTTTTCAACAATCATTTTCGAGGATTCGCAGGAAACCTATTGATATAGATATCACAATGGAAAATACTCCTATGAGACCAAGCTACGAAATCCCATTCGCAGTAATGTAGTACGAAAATAATACGATCGTACTTCTCTCATAGTGATAGTCGGTAATAATGCCTTCGAGACCTATACAATACTGGCCCGATTACAATCTGCCAATCAATATAGGACCTTAGGTACCACTGGTAGAGTAGAATTTTGTACTTACTTCATTGGTGGATCAAAAGCAACGCGTTGGCTTTCCTTTGTTTGTTATCCATTGAAGTGTATATTAGTGTGTATCACATACGCTCGCGTAGTCGACTGGCAGGCTATTGAGATTTAATGCCACGCTACGTATCAAGTATATCAAGAGACTTGAATCTAAACATACCTTACCAATTCATTCGAAGTTAAGTAATTGAAAATTGATTTTACCAATAACGCCACGAAATTTTTTAAGTTTATAAAGGATGCCGTTAGGGATAAGAGAAAGTTTTGGACGATAGCCCTCCACGCTGGCTAAGAACAGGTTGATGAACTTCAGATAGCTTTTGAGAGCTTTATGGAGACATCTCCGTGACTAAACCTGCATATATTTTGTCACGATGTTTTCCTTTACCATTGCAACGACATTTGAATTATTTATAACGCACATAAATTACGCAAGTGAATGTATGACTTGTGTTCAACACACAAGTGAAAGTGAATGTGAGAACATAAAATGAAGTATCTCTACATATTACTCGTACCTTCATGCAAACAAATGGTCAATTTTTTAGTTACCTACTAAAAAAGTTACTTTAAAGAACTAGAATGTCATCTAATTCAAAGTTGCATTCCATCCAATTACCGCCGAGAGCGCGTCCCACGGCGTCGCGGCGGGAACTGCGTGATTAAGTATACAAGTTGCAAAATTACTTATCGTCCCGCCAGAGCTCACCGGGCTAACTCTATCTGCGCGACTACCGGCCCGAAGTGTCGACTTGCAGCGGTTAAAGATTATTAAAGGAAATAATTATAATTGCGTATTTAAAGGTTGAAAGGCAAAGTTACGTATCATCAATCTTTCTTTTTTTTTTCTCGTAGAGCACTTTCAAAATTTTGTTAACTTCGGTAGACGACTACTGAAATATTTACTATATTCTAAATTAAGAGTGAAGATTAGGTCTTTGATCTAAGACACATTGAAGGTAGAACAGACGGAAGCCCACGTTTGCATTCCTTACTACAGAAAAGGGGACAAATTTTCTTGCCCCTCCATTTACTAGTTGTGAACCTTTTTATTCACGCCAACGTAGTCTTCTGTGGGCTCCTGGGCCACTTGACCCCATTGTTTAAAGAGAAGCCCGCTCTAAGCTAGCACCTTGGTCCATCCCCACGTGAGTAATAGCTTGTCGATACTCGATCATGAGTGGCGAGATTGAATGCTCTGTCTCCCGCAAATATATCGCGGCGCGCCGTCACCCGGTAATGGCAACTGCGATAGTGACTGCCTTCCCGGCTCGAGCCAGGCGGGGAAAAGGTGACGGAAGTATATTATAGTGAGGAAGATATGCGGTGTTGCTTTATTATGGAGGCGGAACAAGGGAAATACGAGTATTGTTATGATTTTCTTTATACCTACTTGGTTTTTATGTTATGGTTCTGTGTTGTAAAAAATGATGATACCTACGTATGGTGTAGGTGTATTATAATGATCGGATTGTCGGCCTACCTGCCTTCCGGGTATTGAACTCAATAAGAAATTCCAGACTGTAAGGTTTCCTCCAGATATTGCGTAGTCAGTTAGTGGTATTGTTGTTTATTAAGTATATTGTGAAGCTTGGGTAGGTAGACTAATAATATTATTCTCCATTTCAATGAAATAATTGAAATGCTCGCATGTGTCAAAACTGAATTACACTTACCTATATTTGATTTAAAACGTAATTACATGCCTATATCAATTTTAATGATACGTATATTAAATATTCCAATAATGTTGAGTTGAAAGGATTCAAAATCATTTCCGCTTGCGTAAATGCCTTGCAATGTCTTGCCGTAAGTCAATGATCAAACTAAACTGGTCTTCATCCACGCAAGCGACAGATTACCCCCGCGCAAATGTTTGCGTAGCGGAGAACATCGGGCGACTGCGGTGGTCGCGGAACGGTCGTGTTTGCATACATAATATTTGCAGAGGCTGTGAGCCTGTACGTCATACGAGTAGCTTTGTCAAAGATTACTTTGTCAAATACACGTTTTATGATTTTTGATACATATCAGAGAAGTATAATCGTCGGGGTGTTACCGTGAAACATTTCGCAATTGAAATCGCCCGGGGATATCTTGAAATTAGACGCGGCTATAACATTACTGACTATGAAAATGATATATATTGAACGCCTTATACCAAAATTCGTGGGCTGTGGGGAAAGACCCGTGCCCAGCAGTGGGACATAAAATTCAGATCAATTGGAGACCGTAGGCTTTCCTGAAGTGCACCCGAACGTTTTCGCAGCGATGTATGATATATGACATTTTCTGCACAAATAATGTCCCTGACTGTACATGCGATAATTAACACCAATTTTCTACTCATAACTAATAAGACGGTCCACTAATTTTTTCAAATAATTAAATTTAAATAATTGTCCAGAACAGGGCATTGATTTCCAGATTATAAAATAAATGGAAATGGAAAACGTGTGTGTTTGTCGTGTGACAACATTTCTTTATTCGTATAGTCGCGTGGCAACGCGTTGGATTATCTTTACGGGTGACAGACTTGGGATTCTGCGAGCGAATATTTACACTCAAACTATTTTAGGCTCCGACGGACGCTGGCGCTCAAATATTACAAATTAAAAGGTATCTGTGTTAGTTAGACATACCGAAACACAAGTTTTGTTTTATCTCAATAAAAAACCCTACATCCAAACATTACTAAGTCTATTATTATGCCTTCTTGATCAGGAACTTTGCGGTCTTAAGCAGGAGGTGCGAAGTGTGGACAAGTGTCGCTTGTCGAGTGCCTCTTCATTGTACAAAACACTTCGAACTTCCGGTTTATTACTTTCTTTATAAAGCTCTCATTTAGTAAAGAGGCGTTTGTGTTCCTGTTTGCGTTAGAGACGTATTGATTTTATTCCGTAGCTATCAAATAAGTCTGAATTTTTTTTATGTTATATAAAAATTTTCACAGTCAATTGAATCCGCTAATAAGTTTCCCGCGACTTAATCTACTAAATACCATTTCAAAAGCTGTGAAATAAGTAGAGATAGTTTATCTGATAAACAAGTTCGTAATAGACCATGAAGGACTTAATCAGGTACCGATGAAACTGTCCCTTAAATTTCCTGGACCTCAAACAATGTAATATGCACCAACTTTGTCCGTCGCTCATTAAAAACTACATGACCAAATCTGCTTAAAAATCCCGGCTCCTACTCGTATGACAATAGAATACAGTGTTATCAGAACAGTTTAAAACAAGAATAAAAGTGGCTTCGGCGTCGAACACAAAGCGGTATGGGCGGAGCCGCGGGAATTAAATAATTAGGCTTTTGTGTTACGTGACACGCGTATAGTAATACTAGGCTTTGAGCGTTTTTTTAATTACTAAAATACGAAGCTCCGCGGTTTATGTACATCGGAAAACATGTAAAGTTGGATGTGTAACCGCTAGAGATAAAGGTTAAAAGGCGGCTCAGAGGGATTCGTTTAGTGGCCTAATTGCAGCTTATCTCAAGTGCACAGTCATTAAGCATCTTTGAGAATTGAATATTCTTTACAACTTTGCGGTTATGCATATTTCTTATGTTTACAAACCATCTAAAAGTAACTTTCTTCAGTTCACTTCAGCCCTTTTCTTGACATAAATGCCTAAGTTACAATCGTAATTACAACTAAGTAACTAGCATTGAAATAAATCTCACTATTGTATAAGGTTAACGAAGACGCCGGCAAGACTAATAAAAAAATCTTGGATAAACAGCGTTCGAAGACTATCTTTTATGTAGTTCTTTTTCTTGTTTCGTGGCAGACAATGGTTAGCAGTAAACATTGCAGTTGACGGCTCTCCGCGACTTTATCGAGTTCCTTTGCAGACCGGTCGTGACAGATAAAGGCCGAATCATACTATTACGAGTACGTGCCGTACATACGTTTTTATCTATGTCGACAAAACATACACTATTAATTTCAGCTACAAAACTAAATCTATTTCGCCGTTTTTGACAGTCGCTCAAAACGTTATCTTTACATATCATTATTAATAGGAAATGAAGTTCATATTAATGTGGTTGACTAGGATAAACTCCGGGCATTGTATGCCAAACCTATTCTTTTCTACAAAGTAATATCAATATTATAATATTTCAAACAGAAAAGAATTTGTTTAAAGTTAATGCATTATTTCTTCACGGTGTTTTTCTTCACGGAATGGAAAGTAATTAATTTATGATACACATGCATATAATATCAAAAAGTAGATATGCGTGTGATAAACAATCCTGGACCAACCAAAAACGAAGCGGTGTAGTGTGAATTGACCTGAAATCACCGGACAATAGACACGAAATCTACAAATCTACCCCACGAAGGGATAATGCCCACGACTTCATTTGTAACAGTCAACTGATCGCCAACAATACATGTATAACCCAGAATTTCTGTAGATAGGTAGGTTCTGATATATTTATTTGGATAGTTCAATTTTATTAAGAAATCATCGAAATGTATCGGAATTGTAATGTATAAAATCTAAAAGTAAGTGTATTTTATTTAAGTTGAGCAAAATTTTTCTCTTGTTTGCGTAAAGTAGTGGTTAATTTTGATAACACTACACCTTTTCGAAGTACACGACAGTGCGGCCGCACACCGCCATCCTTCCCGGGGTTATTGGCTTGACGGGTCGATTCTCCATTGTACCCTAAAATAAATAAACATTGTTGTTGTCTCTTTAATATATTTGTACACGTGGGATGAAATGTAAAATATTTTGAAACAATAATATCCATACAGCATCAATAATTATTATTTCGTTGAGTGGAATTTTAAATTAAACGTGAAATTTTCAGGTGAATGCTCGCCTCGTAATAATTTTAAATTACTGATCGTGTCGTATCAGAGTAACAAGCTCGCGGCCACTAACACACTAAATGACTTAATAAGAAAAAACACCAGTTTAAGAGCAAAGCGAAACTCCTAATCTTTTACTTCACCATGTATCATCTTTACGCTACTTCTTACGTAACGTCGTATACGGGAAATGTCCACAAAAATAGGCGCCACAAGGGAATATGAATTTTATGTGTTTTATTTACGGTTGAAATTGGGATATAGGTGAATGGCTATTTCACGTGTGAGTGGCGCGTCCAGCGCGCACTGAAGCGTGAAAACGGATAGGGCGTGCGCGGGCAACATCGCGTATGTGACATACTAGTAGTGCGCTGTTCACATTGGCACAAGACGCGTCACGTAAGATTAATAGAAAGAGAAGAAACTAGTCAAGTTTAAATACGAATGTACAAAATACTCAAGTGTGCAATAAAAATGTATTTATGTTACATACATCACGTATCAAGCACTTGTGTTTTGGTTGGGGAGGGTAGCTCTACTCACTATATTTTACGCTTAGTCCTCCTGAATATCAAAACCGCCACATATGATCTTAGATAAGGCATCTCTCCTATTTGAGGTTACACATGGATGTCCATGGTTTTGCAAGTGGTTACCGTAAATCATCATTAGTCCGTCCAGTGAGGCCATGTGGCCGCAGGTTGAGGTCCAATCGCCTCGCAAACCGGGCCGGACGCCGGACGCCGAAATATTACCTTCCACGATAGATTTATGATCGCTCTCGTTCTGCGGTAATCTTCACGACCTCCGTCCCAGACGATGGGAGTTACATATTTAACTTTAAAACGGTTCCGCCGGCAATCTTTCAGATTTTTGTGGTAATAAATGTGCTTGAGTAGGAAGGTTCTTGTAAAGTTATTTATTTCTGTGAACAAAACACCGCTATACAGGAGTGCCGAGAGATTTTTTCCGCAGGCTTTTTTTCCTTAGCCAAAAGAGCGTCTAAAGCCGATATACCGTATTATTTAACGTTCATCCACTGTATATGAATACCTTATGATGAATTAAAAAAATTTGTTTATTGAAACATCATATCGGTGTATACTTGTAAATTTCCTATTAATTCTTGCACTTAGCTTCATTCACGTCTCTTGTAAATTGATGAAACCAGTTCTCGCTTTCATTACAGCGTATTGTTGAATCTCATTTGCATGAAGCAGTATCCAGTTATCTCAATTGTTGTGAGCTAATTGTCCTCCAGCAATAACCGCCCTCTCATGGCTCTCTGCTGCTAATAAGTCTGGATGCTATTTGTAAACGTCACGAAAGGGTCTTACAATCTTTCACTACAGGAACAGGCGTGTCAGCCTCGCACATTTGTTAATGAAAAAAGTAATATTCTACACAAAAGAAACTATTAACAATATATTGTTGGTCACATTTTTAATCATATCTGGTTAGCCGTAATAATTACTTTTAAAATTTCATTTTAATAGTACAATCTATTACAGACTATCACTTGATTTGTGTAAATTTCGTATGTAATTTTTCAGTTAGCAGTTACGTTTTATCACATAATTTTTTTTTTATTTATCAAAAATATTTTTGTATACATTCAAAATTATCCAATCGAAATTGAGTTACTGTTTTTTACAGGCCCATTTCTGTTGTCTAACATTTCTGTCTAGCTATATCCTCTTTCTTCCGTGGTGTATGACTTGCCATGACTGAGCATATTCTTTTTGAAATTACGAGGATTTATCCTGATTATACATATTATTATAGTGACATTGTTGTCCTGAGTGCGGAGCTCCTCACTGCATCGCTAACAATTGTTTATAACTTATTACACTTAAAATACTTTATCTGATTTTGGGTGTTTGTTAGTTGCAGTAGTATCATTTATTTACTTCACGAATTTGAATTCAACTAGATGTAATAATTTAGTTTGGGAATGTTAAGTTATATCATATTTAACATAACGAGTTATTTTTGTTTTTTTTTTTTTCTGTTAGCCACACACCCAACTAAAATAAAATAAATTTGCCAATTAGACTTAAAATCAGATTGTATACTCATTTTCCATTATTGCTATAAAATAATAAGTCTCTAATAAAAAGAAACTTTTCATTGACTGACTTTAAGATTTTATAAATATTTCTCCTATCATATTAAATTATACGATTTTACACTTAGTTCCTTAATCAAAACAATAAATGAGATTTGGTTCAACTTCTCCGTTTAATTAATTCTACTCATTAATTAGCACAATGGCATGCTTGTCAGTGCCTCCATTATGACTCTTGATATACAATCTGTGCGAAGCCGTCAAGTGCGGATATTGTTCCATGGTAATTGCGCCCTCTTGGTGATCGATTGTTAGAACGATTGTGTAATAAAACCCGTGATTATAAAATCTGTTGTTTTACTAAGAGTTTTTGTTTTCCTAAAACAAGATGACTGGCATGAGTCACGAGTACTGAACTCAAGCCGGACTTGTTATAAAGGTCGTAAATGGATGCTTTGTAAATCATGTTCAGCATAGTCTAGCCAACCGAAGCACTAGTGCAACTGTGTTCTAATTCTGTCTCTATGTTTTGTGATATGTAATGGTCTACTCGTATCTTAGAACCTTGCCATCGTATAATTTCAAACACAATAAGCATTATCCAGCCAGCGGGAAGCCGACTCGTAAGCTGCGGATATTGTTTTAAGCTAATTGCGCTCTCCTTGTGATCCAATGATTATATTTTAACAATGGATAGCCTATTAATTCAACGTCCATGAGTAATTATGGAGATTTGTAATATTTGAAACTGAGTGTTGCAACAAATATTGCTGGGGAATAGGATTTACAACTTTGTGTTATTTCGTGCCTATACATTATACTCGTAGCTATATGTATTTTATAACAATCAACATCGATAAAATTCTTTTGTGAAAGCAGACAAATATTGTCAAAGAAAAAATCTAGGTGAATCCGCTCAGTCTACGAAAAAACTTTCACGCATTATTAACGCGACCTAGACGTTGTTTTTATTGAGACACTTTTTCATTTCATTGGTATAAAATTAATGCTAGATCAAAGGATAAGGGGTAACTAACTTTGCAGACACAACTACCTTCGTTGGATCGTGTTAGGAATCAAAAACGGTCACGCCAGGGCGGGCGGCGGGTCCGAAGGGCGGTAATTTCACGCGTCGCTCGGCCTCATGCGGACCACTTGTTAAAGTCCCTTACACACTAACGTTTCAACAGTATGAACTTGCCAAATACTAGTATGTAACCTTAAATACTCCGATAGTACGCGGCGTCTGATGCATCGCATGTAACTCACACCAGCGAACCACATAACGGTGTGGTATTGTTTATGTATAAAAATACATCTTCGATAAGCAATTTTTTGTATTTAGATAATATTTGTATGTCAAATATAAAAAGCATAATAGACTTATCTATACTAATATATAAAGCTGAAGAGTTTGTTTGTTTGAACGCGCTAATCTCTGAAACTATAAGTCGGATTTGAAAAATTCTTTGTGTGTCTGATAGCTATATTAATGAGGAAGGTTATAATGCTATCAAGCGTTGCGTCACAATTCTTAAAGCGGGTAAAACCGAGTGACACGGCTAGTTAAAATATTTTTGCACCATCTTTTAACCAATTTTACCCATCTAACCTACAACAATTATTGTATAAATAATTTTATTTTAATTGCTTTGATGATCAAAAACGACCACTAAGTGCATAAAAACAATATATACACACTATAAAACAAAATAATTGCACGATGTATTGTGCGAATGCCTATACTGCAAAACTCTAGTGTAAAGCACCCCCAGTGAGAATCATCCCTTAGCTCCTCCATTAATGTTATAGTACATAAGTTGACTCCACTCGAAGCAATTAAGAAACAAATTAACATTGTTAAGTTACTCTTTGAGAGAAGTCAAAGAAGAATCCAGTGCTGGTTGTCGACGGCATTAAATTACAATAGGTCTGTTATTGAGGGTTATGTGAAGATTCAATATTTGCGTTTTAGAGCGCTGCCGCCCGCCCTATGCTCGTGAATCTTAATAAAATATTCTCCTTCCTTCCCCGCAGACCAAAAAAAACAACGCGAATACGCTCACAAAATTATTTTATAAATAATATACCTACTATTTATAAGTTATCGAGCGTCACCCCAGATTGCACCCATGTTCACATTATAATATGAAACTTCAAGAAGGTTGACGAGATGTCTATTGAGGAAAGTTCCTGATAGCTGATTACAAACATGCTCTCAAGAGCGTCAACAGCTCTGTTAACGAGATGCCTTGATGCGATTACCTGCAACCCGGTATTGCACTTCATACTCAAGCACTATTCACCCTGCCAACCGCGCTATATCAAAAGCAAGCAAGCACTTTTATAAGTTATACATTGCTGCTTTCGTATAGTGCAGTTATTCTGTTTGGACGTAACGCAGTAGTGTATTGTACAACGCCACTGCAAATATTTATATTGAAATATTCTCTCTTATGCATCCATAGCTACACACAAAGAATTTTCCAGTGGAGTGTAATAAAATGTAGCACGTAAAATGTTTTGTTCGCAAGCGTAAATAGGAAAGTGATATTGCAAAGGGTCCGCATATTGTTTGTGAAAAATTTCAAATTACATTCTAGTAGCGAAACTGAGAACATTGTTCCGAGGAAGTGTTTCCTTTCAGAGCTTGATCTCATTCCACATCAGCTATTTGACGATCTGAGCATTCGTAATCGAATTACCTCTATCATTGCTTTGAGATTCGAATCCTTCGTCTGTATTGTCATTGAGCATATTAATATCAAAAATTATATAAGAAGTTGCGGTTCAAAGCAGGATCTAGTAGAGAATGTTTATATAAAACATAAACAAGCTTTTTATTATCATGACCAAACGAGCATGCAGGCCGCCTGACGTCAAGTGGTCACTGAGGACAAACATCACATCAACTTCGATGCCAAGCTAATGACATCGCTTAAAGACTTCAGTGGTAAATCATATCCAATGCCAGCTTGGCACGTGCCTATGAGCGCGAGGTTACACCTGTTTACAGAGTCCAGAGCAACATAGAACATATCATAGTTCCTGCTAACCAAGTGCATTGGAAACAAGTGAAAAGCCAGCGAGATTTAATGTATAAGAATATGTTACAGAACAATGAACAAAATATAATGTTTCGATAGAGTGAACGACTACGTTCCGAAACTGCTGCATGAATAATTTATATATCTTAGTAATAATACACTTGTACAGAATACGGTGCTTGAAACAGTTTGTTTAAATGTTTTCCTTTGAAATTTCTATCGAGTAACTCTTGAACGTGAAAAAATATTAAGCACTTCATGTAATACTCTTGTAAATATTGCCTTGATCCGCGAGCCGCAATACATTTGCATACTGGTTTGCATTCAAAAATACTAAATTTCAAGTGCTTCATGAATAAACACGACACGAAGTATTTACAACGAGATGATATTCAATTCAAGAATTTTTTGTTGAAGTTAGTTTAAATATCACAAGTTTTGCAGACAAGGCCACACAAACTAAAAGTAACTATATAAAATTTATTAGAGCGTGTTTATGCTAAACCATGTTATGTAGGTTAACTCAGAATTTACAGCAAAATTGTTCTCGCATCATAATGTGCCCAGGAAAATCCCGAACGACCTAATTCAACGATAGGCCCACGACAGCTATAAATGATGTCTGTCCCGAGAGGCTTTAGACATTGTTCTAAGATATCGAGATCCTTGAATAAGGATGTTGTGTCCACAATCCTGTCTCAAGGAGACGGCATGAATTGAAATGGGCTATTGTCTTCACTGAAATTGTGTTAATCACTGTTTTGATAAGTACTCGTAGAGCGAGCTTTTAATGCTCGCTTATTTCTTCGGCTTAGGTACCACAGCCTAAAGAGCGACTCGTTTCGATGAACCGATTGATACAACAGACTTTCATTAAGTGTAAATACATTAAATACCTTATAATGAATAAAACAGTTTGATGTATAAATATCGGTTTTTCATCAAATTAATCTAAAAGAAATTAATTTTGCTACAATTCTCTGAAAACAGTCTGTCCGCATAAATCCAGCTGAACTGCTCTTGCCGTTTGCAGGGAAATGAGAAAAGTTGCCGGAAGAGCGCACAATTATTTATTAGCCAGACTTACTACCTTTCAGATCGTTTTTGGATTTTAATGTGGGCTTTTGATCTTTACAGTTAGGACACGATCACGACTAATATTTCTTTATGTTTTTTTTTCTGTATTATATATTTTTTTAATTTTTCTTTATTATTTACTTGATATTTAATCTCATCATGTCTACAAAAACTGAATGATTTAAGTTAAAATACAATACCGCTCTAGTTTTGAATATATTTATTTAAGAAATGAAAAATGTGTCACTACTTCTCGCAAAAAAACATCAGAAAACAAATCTCTTATTTCTGTAAGTTGAAAAGGATCGTTGCGAAAAGTCGTCATCGAAGTGCTTAAACAATAATCTCCTCACTCGGTGAGGAAATGACGGCGCAGTACTTTCAACAACTTTTTCAATATCATACCTTTATGAGCCAACAAGGAACTATTACAACTGCTTATTGCTTTCCCACGGCGCTAACCAAAATTCTTCGAACGACACTCAAAACATTCATATTATAAAAATATTGTTATTACAAACTTTATACCTAGGAGTAGGCAAGCCTGTTAAAAGTCAAGTAGTATTGTAAACTTACTAGTAAAATATTCAAACTCTTTAGACAGTCTTTTTGTTATTAAAACTAGAAACAAAATTGTTACAAGCTATTTAATCGTATACATTACCCTGCTTTGTTATGTATTTTAACCTATATTTCAATATTTATTATATTCAGATAACATAAATGAAAAACAAGTTATCGTGCGTTATATTATTACCTACCGTACGCTGTAAATTGGCCTCGCGCTACTATTTAATTATAAAGCAACAATTGTCGTTACTAGCGGCAATGTTTCTGTTCTTTGTTCTTATAATACTTATAACGGTTTTTTATGAAGTATCTATTAGTTTAAGTAAGTATCTACGTTTATTTTAATTGTAACTAATTTTATTACAAAATAAAACTTTAATGGCAATTAGTTTATGCCCTAAAAAATAAAAATAATTCTAACAACAACAAAAAATAAAAACAATTATAAATACAGAGTACCTTGTTGTCAGGACGATATGGCCTCGTAAAAAGTTATCGCACGGCATATTACGGTGCACTGTTCCAGCCAATACCACCTATTGAATTCTTACGTAACAATTTCCGTCTCTACAAGGGACATTCCTTTGTTCTCATTGTACGAATACATGCTCTCCCAGGATTATGATATGAAGAACTGCGTCTAGTGAGCTGCACCTGTATATCTATTAATACGATATGAAGTAGGGCGGTGGGAATCTTACGTTTCAGACACGTTCAAACAGTAGCTTTTTAGTTGTTTTAATACAATTATCAACAAAGGGGAATTTCAAAAAGTACCGAAAATTTGCCTTACACTGCCTATCAACCATAAGATCACATTTACACTGACTGTATTAATATACAGTCAGTGTATATAATTATTTACAAACAACTATCTCGTAAAGTTATTATGCTATTTAATATTAATTTCAGTTCATGTTTGATTCCATGAGTTTGTTTGTAATTAGTTTATGAATAGTAATTCAATATCGGAGAGCGACCCGCAGCCATCAATCCATCGCACGTCCGCTGCGAGCGACAGACCATCAGCATAGAGCGGCCTGTTTTCAATTAATACTAACCCAAACTGCTAAGGCCAGGTCGACCTTATACTCCCATTTCAATTAAACTGATTTGTACCTGTTTGTACTTACAGGTGCTACACGGTAGGTATACAGTTTGTCCGAGGAGGCACCACCGCCAGCGTAGGGGCTGCTCTTAAGTTCAGATTTTTTTAAAATAGTATGAGTATAATACTAGCGGTCGCCAATTGAGCTTGATTCCGTCCGTCTCATATTAAAGATCCAAAATTAAATAATATGCTACTAAATGTGGGCAACGCAAAGATCGTATCTCCGCGTATCGCCCGTCTGAGCCACATCCGGCGAGGCGCGGAAAATTTTAATTATCGTGATATCTCTTTGATACAGCGTCAGCAAGTAATTGGAATTTTTCCCGTTTCCTCGAACCTACTGTTCCTACGAAATATTTTATGAAGCGGTACATAATGCCAGAGGCACAGAAATGAATTAATGAACGTTGTTTCCGTTATTGTACGGCTAAATACGGCATATTTTGAGCAAATATCTGAGATTTTTTTTATATAAACCTTGTTGTGTCTTCATTAAAACAGTTATTACACGCATTTATTATTTGACATTTGACGACCCGCGTGGTGTAGTGGTTACCACGTAAGTCCACCATTCGAAGGGTCCCTGGTTCAATCCCCGCCGGGACAAAAATTTGTGTTTGTGTTATGTTTATGTTATTGTCTTTATGTGTGTCCATGGCACTCACGAAACAGGGAATCCTAGTGTGTTATTTTTTTAATATTTGACTATTATCAAATAGTGTTAACTTATACACAAAATCCAAATTATCACAAATAGAACGAAAAAAAATAACGCGTGTTAAACACCGAAATTCCACACTTAAATTTTATTTCAATGCAATTCTCAGACGTTTACGGCAGAACGATTCGATTAAAGTGCCTCTGTCGGGCGCTGCTCTGTGCTGCACTCTTTGTACAATTGTAAAGCTGCTGGTCCTCACTACTAATAGAGACGGGACAAACGGGAAGCTACACGTTAATATAGAGTTAGTAGTTAATTAAGTTATGATTGATGTTCCATTCTTACACTCTTTACTTATGTTAGATATAGAATGATGGGTGGTGGCTTTCCCGGCTGACTACGTCATACGACCGTAACCAAATGCCATTAGGTAAGATAGAAAATTATTAGCTTATTAGCTACAATACTGTATAGTGACCGTATCAGTAATGTGCATCAAAAATGTTCTGAATTCCTTCAAGAAAAAGATTATTCCGCTGTACTTTTAATTGCGTGATTTAGCTCGACTTTCTGGGGCAACCCACGCCCGCAGATTTTAGAAAACATAACACAAATTCTTGATGGGCTCAATAACAATATCAGGCAATCTATATAATATGTAATAACTAATGCTTTTTGGCGGTGTTGCAATGGGCACATCACTAGTCCGTTTAAAAAGAATTCACACGGTGTCCGCGGGTCGCGCCATTCTTTACCTAAATGTAAATACATTTTATTACTTCTCACCTCCATTGTATAGTTTATATTATTGAAATCTCCATATAAACATGTGCCGGGACGATCATTTAAATTAAAATCAAATGTATTTATTACATATTTAAGTCAAATAAATCAATCAATTAAGATAAAATTATTTACCAAATTTCTTACTCTAATCTGACGCGATTACATTGCAGTATAACGTACAACCAAATATTGAAACTAATGAAGTTCTATTATGTAGATCGTTCTATGACACTGTTTATGCCGTCGCGTCTAGCTCACTTTAAAATATTTAAATTTTATCACGTCGCTGTAGAGTCCTTGAGACGCTTCGTTCCGCGCCGGTATAATAAGCTTGTAAGAGTCTGTTTACTTTTTACTCTGTCTCGGCTTTAACCCGGACTCTTCAATACCACTTGTTCCATCACGCACGGGCAAAATACTAAAGTTTGACCATTCTAATCTTACCATCATCAAGTTTTATATTATTCGATGATGGTATGTATGCTAGCAATACGTATTTCGTTACATAGGCTCCTGCCTAGCCCAAAAGGGAGGTAGCGTACAGGCTTTAATTGTAATCATTTAAAAAAAATAACAATTTTAAAATTTAAACAAATAGCAACACAAAAATAAGTGTTCCAGTATCCATTTCCAGCTTATTTAATAATAAAACGAAACTATGCCAATTACGCGTTCAAAGTATTTGGAATTGCCGTGTCAATTTAATTAAACGAGTTAATTGAATTTCATTAATTGGATTGTTTCATGCCAATCTGCGAACCGTTTACAGAAATAATTAAGGAATCCAAAACAATAGCAACGAGAAGCCTGAAATACACTCCCGATTGAATTCATAATATTTTGCAGAGTTCGAAGACTAAAATTGAAATGTGATTTTATTGCTAGAAATTACCTGTTTAGATTTTTGTTTCTGTTTAGTCTTTTGATCTGATGAATTTTATGTAGCAAGCTCAACCAATATTTAATTCAAAGCCTCTCAAGTGAAAAAGTTACGTCTTAAACTCAAGTCAGTATAAACATGAGTAGGTTCATACCGTAATTAAATATACGGCTCCGCACCATTATTTATATTCTAACTTACAGCAATTATTTTGTTTTATTAACAAATTTAAAGCTGTTAGCTAAAATTACTAAGTTCTGTAGTTCATAGTAAACCTAGTTCATAGACGAATTTGAAAGTACACAAAGTGGCAACACATTTCTGTACCACACATTATTTATTTATTCCTATTCGCTGATTATTATCAACTGAAAACTTTCTTTAGCGCAGCGCTGCAACGGAATTGCATTGCGACAACACTGATTGTGTGTATAGTGGAGAGGCAGCGTCCGGGAGGCACATCCCGGGTTACGTGTGACTACGGGTTACGTGTCTAGCTTGGTATCGTTTAATAATATGTTTATAAGATACGGTGAACGATGTAAAAATCTCTTTGTCGTAGTCCAGAAATACTCCCACAAGAAGATCGTTCTTGCAGTTAGATTTACTCATATTATTATGATGAAGGTGCTAACGTATAAATTATACCAGAGCCAGCTATTAGAGTCAGTTCATTAAATTTTTTAATAGAATAAAACAGTGCAGAAAAGTTAGTAAACTTAAATATCATTACAAAACGTATACCAGCTAATAAAAATATAGTCTCTCATGCCTTGGGCCACTCAGTAATAGTTTCATTGGCAGCGATAGACCCACTCGCGCCCAAAGTTCCGCTGCAACGCCACAGCGACTCGGAGCGATCGCTTACGCCTCGAATCGATTTTGCTTATTTGTTGCTATTTAGTATTTCGCTTTCAATGCAAAGTTTGGCACTTGAGTTAGTGGAACTGTGATTGAAATAGGGAAGGCAGGATGTCATTACGTAGCAGAGCAGAATTCAAGTAATGAATTCGACTTAATATCGCACGAAAATTATGAATAATTTATTATTATTAATCTTTACGTTTTATGAATTCATTGGGTTGAGTTACAGGAACAAACGGCTAAATTTATTTTAATTTATGATATTTGTAATGTTATGCTCAAATTGCTTTTTCTAGACCAAAACATAATAAACATGGTTAGCAGTCAGTCTTTCCGAATCTTATTCGGACCTTATCTTATTTCGTGGCTCTCAGTAATTTAATTATTAATTTTGATAATACCTATTTGCAAGGAGTTTATAAAGTCAAACGTTTTAGATGTTTTTATTTGCGATTTTTTTTATCACCGAAGACCTAAACCTAAGTCCTTTGTGTACACTACAGAGCTTTGACGCAGCTTGCGACGAGTTTCTAAAAGGTTTTTATACTAAAAAGTGAACACCAGGTCTTCTATGCGCGACACATTTTATTTACTGCGAATAGTTTTCAAAAGGGTGTTGAAAAATATTTTAGTTTCATTCATTTTACATTTTCAAAATTTTAGATTCAGGTGATTTTAGGTAAACGTTCTGTGCTTTAAAGCTAAGCCTGCAAGCTTCGCATGACAAAACTGTTAATACTAAGTGGTCACTTTAACATTTATTTGACTGTACCTACTCTAACATTGGACCTTAAAATGTACCAGAAATACGTCCAACAAAATGTAGACTTAGATCGTGTGGTGCCTCATTAATAAATACTACACCTGTACGTTTCCATTCAAAAACCAAGAATATACCTAATTACTTCAAAGTCTAAATGCGATCGCACTACGTCTAAGGGAGACTTAAGCCCAGCAGGATCTCCAAAGACTGACGGACGGACGGATGGAGCTAGCATCAATGAGTAGCTATATATTATATTCAAATAATTTCATGTTATAATAAAAATATCATCCAAAAGCAATACATCAAAAGCATTTTCTCTGCGCTCACTCTTTTAAAGTACAGATCTGTCATGTCGAACACGTAGAGCAGATGTAGCGAAATTGTTCCAGCGCTCCCGCGGAGCCTCGCGCACCAACACCTCATCCATTAACAAACAAAAGCAGAACAGCTATAAAAAGCCACGTATAAAGCTGCGTAACACTTTTCAACCGGATTGAATAGCGAGCTCTCAGAGGTCTAACTGAATAAGTCGCAAATAAAATTACAGGTCGCGATGAAAGCGCGCGCCGGGGCGGTGCTGGGCGGCCGCCGCGCGCTGCCGCTCAATGGACGCGTCCGGCCGTTCATTACGAGCTCCGCATAAAAGTAAAAGATAGGCTCGCATTTGTATGCCCCGGTGCGCACTTGGTCTTATTTTAATGCTATTATACGGAATGAGCATTTTTATCTACAAATTAAAACGCTCATTGCAAAGCAGAAGTTTTACAGCTTCAGTGCTCTTTGTGCGAGTAATGAATTACCCGAATAGAGGTTAAATTAACTCGTCGAAATGTTCATAAATATGGCAGGAGATATTGCTATGGGGTTTTAATGCCGTCAGAAATGGAATTTCCATCATTATGATTATTCTTGGAAGCTCTCGTACTCGTAGCACTTAGAGATGCATTTTTCTAAAGAAATTAAAAGCACTAAAACAACTGTCTGGAAGCGACCGACCGGAATGGTGAGATTCATCTCGATATGGGCGCTCCTGCAATCACTTACGGCGACGACTACGCTACAATTAAGTCCACCATGAAATGTATTTCTTTTAATTCACAACGCTGCATTCAGCCGCGCGGCGCTGCGGGCCGCCTCACAATGCTCTCCAATCTCGTCGGCTCCGGCCGAGACAGATTAGATCCGAACAGACAGTGTCGGACTTGGACCTCTTAATGTACTTAATTCAATTAAACAATACCTTCATTAAGTCACAACGTGTACTACGCCAAAGAAAGGAAAGTTCTGGGTCTTAATTTCTTTAAAAACCCTTGTTGCACGTACGAGCCCATTTCTTCTTTTAAATAAAGTTTAACAATGCTAACTACGTAATTTACTTTACCTGAAAAAATATCTCAGTAGCAACTGTTGTCTTAGGCAGCTTACTGACGAATCCCACACTGAATGGTCTGCGTGGATACTCCGAGGAGCAGAACTTCGGAGCGCCGGCACCCGCCTGATGCTGATTACTCTCCCTTTTGTGCCAACGAAGAACTCGAGCTGCGTTATTCTTTGTTATTCAAATGCTGCAACACGATAGCGACCTAAGTTTGAATTAGTTTCCGTTTGAATTATTTAAGAGTTATTAGTTGAGATTAGGTCGCAGTGCTGTTGATCCACCCAGTTCTGATTGAGTTTCTATTCACTCATAGCTTCATTTAATTCAACACTAATTATAATTATATTCGTTTTAACTATTTACGAGTATATCAGGGCCTTATTTTGAAACAAATAAACATGATATTACATTTCTCAAATTTTATCACGTCATATTTTCTTGGAATGGATCTAGCACGAGTGTCATTACCATCCAAAGGAATTTCTTTTTTAATTCTACGAGTAAGTGAGCTCCTCATACCTCCGCGCGCTCTCGTCGCGCTACTCTGTGGCGTTACATCATCCCGCTGCAAGTTTCATTTTCTTTTCATCAAGGTATCTTCACGCTCCGAGGACGACGTCTCTGACACCCCCCCTCCCGCCTCTCCCCGCACCCCCTGTCATCCTTCGTCCCCTCAATTTGAAACTGTTTTAATTTTTTTCCTCAGCCTCCCAACATTAATTCCAGTGAATCGTCGAAGTTGTTGTTTGAATGGAGTGTGATCTGTTTAAGCGTAACAGAAGAAATAAAATAAATGAACCTTTTTAAATGAAAGCCTTTTTTGTTTCAGTTATTTTCTGAAATATTCTTGTTTGTGAAATTCTTAAGAGCCGATTTATTAATTGTTGTGCAATATTTATACAGATGTCATAATTCAGCTTAACGTAATCCTTTAAAAATATTTAGGAAGCATCTTGCCTTATATTTTTTTCAGCTCTGAAGATCATAACGATAACAAAGCAGATATAATTAGGTATAGCGTTTATTAGACGAAGATGAGTATTTCGTAGTGCTTTGAAGTTGCTACAAAACTCTGCAAGTTAAAGGAAATTCAGAGAGAAATTTACATCCCATGGTTATTTTCAATGCTATTTGTACTCGACCGCGAAGCTAATTTTATAAAGTCTTCACTTTATTCATACCTCCGATTGAATTTTATCATTTTTTGAAGTATTTGTATGTCTAATGTATAAAATATATTGTGTATATATAAATATTTGCAGTTAAAAATTATTATTAGATTTTTTTTCTTCGCTTTTTATTATTTGTCACATTATTAATCTTGTTTCGGTCTTCCAAGTTTTAAAATATTCGTATAATTTGCCAATGGTATTTTTATTTATCCGGGTTTTTGGTTTGCTCAACTTATTGTTTGTTTATTACGACTTATTATATTTCATTAATAATAAGGTAAATACTTCAAGAGATCACAAATCAGTAGCTATACTCGTATTAAGAGCCAAGCGCTGTCACTTCATAATAATATTACGAGTGTAATGCTGAGGATAATAACATTATCGCAACGAGGAGCTGGCGACAACGTTATTAACGATCCAAATGGGGATGACAGCAATCACGACCTTTTAATAAGTTTAATACGAGTATATAATATTGTAAATGTGATAGGACGCGTTGTATCCTCAAGTGTGTACCAAATTTTCTTGAAATGTCTTATTTCCGAAGGCATCTTGCTAAGTTATTAGAGCATGCAGTTCCTACGGGGCCTGTTTCGGCGAGGCCTGTTTTGGCGAGGTGCTGCTCTAAAAGTTAAACGTAAACTATGTATGTGGGTAGGTGTATACTTGGATTTAATAATCAAAAGTTTATAGCAATTACGTGTTTGTAAATGTTAAAACTAGTTATCAACATGGCAGCGCAATATCCGATAACCCCGCAGAGGCTTTCAGGGAAGAACCTTCATCTTCATTATATTCGTCAAGGAAATAATAACGACAACCCCTTCAATTAAGCTCTTTGTAAGGACACTGATGTAACGTTGTTAATTAAAATCAATATATATAGGGAAGTGAAATTTGATTGAATTCAATAATTCTGACTGAATATCAAATATATCTTTGGTAAATGAACTAATAATTATGATTATAGAGAAATTTATAGAGAACTTTAACTGGAACAAAATAGCAGCCTCGCAGAAAATTTATAAGGTAACTTTGCCCAATTTTAAATCGGTAAAATTATCGTCGTGACATTATTCTTATCGTGAGAAAGATCCAATTTTTTTGTACAAATATTGTGTAGTGATGTCACATTACGTTGATTGATTTAAGACATGTTGACACATTTATAACGTTTATGGTTGTGATATTTCCATTATACGTATAATAAGATAACAATCTTTGTCGTCAACGGTTGGTAATCACTGCCGGCGCTAACCCAACTACTAACTAATGGCGCGGCGGCGTAGCAATCTCCGGCCGCAGCCGCCGCGCGCCGCGCGCCGCACGCACGCTTCACAACCGCGCAATTTCATTAACTCGTTCTAAGAATCGGATGTTACATTAAGTACCCAAGACCACTTTATGAAGACTATCTGCAGCGTTAATTAGTTTGTACAACCTTGTGATTTCTGGTAAATACAACTTCATTGAACAATTTGGTTTGTTTATCATCGCTAATTCTTAAAATATAAACTCTGATATTAATTATTGATTAGTTCTACGAGTACTTGCCAAATAACGTATTAAATGTTTAATTATTGTGTTAATTTTCAAATCTTAAGTAATTTATTTAATTAATTTTATAACTACCTCCTTTGCCTACTACTACCTATGCATATAATTAAAAGCTTCATTAGAATTCTAAGTTGTATCGCAAATGATCTCAATTTGAATTTCATTTTATTTATAAAACTTCTTATTTCAAACTTCTTTATTTCACAGTAAGGATGTATAAATAAATACATTTTTTTAAATAGATGATTGTATATGGTAAAAGGCAATAATTATATGAGCGAATGGTAGTAATAATGTATAGACGGTTTATTACAAATAATACTCATTTTGGAGTGCAAAGTTGATCCAGGTCCTTGTCTCCTCTCGACCCGCCGAGAACACTTGAGATAAATGACCCGATACTTTATCAAATTGCGCCTCTCAATTTAGATAGCAACGTTTCAAAACGATTGCTTATATTGAATATAAATGTACATTAATTTTAGTCAAGCTCTATCGCTCGCTTTTATTCGTAATATTAATTATAATTTGAGTCGAAAATGAACAAGCGACTAACAAGATCGTCACGCTAAATGAAATGATGTCTCCACTGAAATTGAGTCGTAAAATAGAAACTGATTTAACTGAAATTGAATTAAGTCTTATTATTTAAAATATATTTCCAGAATAAACTTCAGCCTTAAGTTTAAATGATATGTTATGTAAATAAGTTAAACAGTAGAAAGTTCAAAAATAAAAACTAAGACCATACACCCTTATACGAGTAGCAATAGTTGAGACAGAACCTAGTTTTGATATTACGTTTGATTTATATGCTTTTAATATTTTGTCTTTTTAAATAACTTCATAAAATTATATGCCTGGTATATTTGTTAAAAATTTATATACTTTCAGTGATTGTTAAAATTCTTTTAACCTTTTTGAAGTCATCAACTACAGTTACAATAGTGCAATAACGGGAAAAGCACAAAACTTCGGCGTCAAGAAAATTGAGTTGAATAACGCTTGAGAACAAAACAATGGAGTGTAGCGCAAAGTTCGTAGCCGTAGCGCTCCGGCCGCGACCGCCCAGCTCACCCTCACTCCGAGATCAGCCGCGGCGCGCGACTCACGTTCGCATCATAATAAATGCGGTCTACGCGGCCTCAGCATCGTTCTCAAACTACGAGTTTCGCTACGATGCTACGGTGCTACGGAATAAGCTACAAACTTCTTTAACTTTAGTATAATTTTAACGGTTATTAAAACTCTCAATTTCTTTGTACTTTTTGAACTTGTGTGGTGTTGTGAAATAAAGGTTATTAATGTTTCGTACAACGGTACTTCAAAAGACAGGTAAGTTCAAACTTATTGCTTGATATCAACTCTCCCGGAAGCTTACGCTTCATTTCGTTCGAGTACCAAAGTACAAAAAATTGAAGTTTATTTAGAAACGTCGTAATGGTGTAATGAAATGCGCTTTTATTCTTCAAACAGAATTTAAAACGAGATTCAGATATACTGAGTAACAATTTCAAATATTAATATATTTATTTAATTATTAATATAGGTTCAATTTTCAAATCATATTAAAAACTTGTTATTATTGTACATTATACTTATTAATATAATTTAAAAATGACATTCTTTATATCTCTTAAAGAGAAGTTATAAATTTTACGGAATTGGAGCTTACCTAAGGGCAGTAATTTAATTTATCACAACATTCCACGTATAATTAGTAATAGAATACTGATCAATTATATTACCTGATCAATCATGGATAGCGCATAAGTAAATTGCTTTAATTAAAATTGAAGCATGTATTATTATTTAATGATATCATCGGAATTAAATTTGACATGATGAAAATAAAAAATTAAATAAGGCCTAACAATAATTAGCCTTACACAAAAATTCCCTGTATGCTGGGCGTCACGGATACACACGAAGACTATTCCACAAACACTCAAACAGTCATTAAAAATTTTTATGAGACTCAATTGAAAGCTTACCATACAAAACAAGTTTGAAAATTGACGAAATTATGGTGCTTTAAACATGTTTGTATGTTGAGTGAATAGAGTGTTTTTTTAAGTTAACTTAAAAACCAAGTTCTCTTTCTAACATTATAAAGTGTGTAATAATGCCCTCACCGACTGCCGCGCCCCGCTGCTAAATATTCGCACGTAACTTAATCCTAATAACAAAAGCAATTACATCGTCTCACAAGCGACGAAGCTTCCGTTACAAAAACAAGAGGATGGAAGCCCCACAGGACGATCCCCTTACTAGCAATTGCATTACATGTGGAGCAGTTCGCAGGATTACCTCGTAGCTCGTCTTACATGACAGTGCAACGCTCCCAGGACGCGAGCGGATTAGGAACAAAACAGGCAGCCGTATGGAGAATAATGAAGTTTTTGTAATACTGAAGAAGCTTAAAGATTGCCTTTTGGCTTACTACGAGTATGTGAAAAAGGAACGTATTCTTCTCTTTCTGCAATGCACAGAAAATAGTTCTATTAGAGCTCGGACAGAGAATAATATTATTGTTAAGAGAAGTTTGAATTTACTAGACAATGAACTTTAAAAGTTGAATGTTTTAATTATCCTTTTTTGGGTTTATAAAGTTCTCAGGTCTGCTGATTTTAGCACGCGGGGTGTTCTTTAACCATTAAGCTATCAGCGTCATCCCTGTACAAGCCTCAGACAGTTTGAAAACATTCTAAAGCGCACTACTTTACATCTGAACAGCAACTAAGTATCGCACCGGCATTACAACTCGAGGCTTGATTGAGGGGATCACGAGGCTTAAGCGGCGATGGCAGCTCGCCAGCATCGCACCACTGGCTGTCGGCCTATGAGCGAAATACGGCCAGTTGGCAACTAGCAAATCTTTAGTCAAACGACCATACAATACATTACGGTTAGATAATTTTGTAAAGTATTCTATACTAAAAAATTGTTTTTGATGCCTTAACAATGAGTTCACTTAAATACAATCATTCTTTTGCATTGGTTTCATATTCACAGACAGCAACTGCATTAATTTATTTTATTGTCACGCTTAATTTGTTATAACTTCATAACACAATTGCGTTTTGACTTATCTGTTAAAAAGACTTCAACGAACTAACTCAAAAATGGATCACATTGTTTGATATTCGACATGATAACGAACACAAAGTGTCACTCTAACCGATACTTATGACGAACATGATGGAACAGGCCTTTAAAGATTGCTAGGCTTAGATTATTAACAAACTACTGTCATTTGTAAGATGACATTTTACACAAGCTCTATCATAAACACAGCATAGGATTCGGTGTAATGTAAGATGTAGTCTACCCACATATTAATATAACGTACATACAATAAATACTTCTCAGTATTCTTCAGAAATTTGAAACAAAACCTAGTTTCTTACGAGGGAACTTGATCGCAGGATTACTACATTATTCAAAATACATTTGATGGAAGCGCGTATCCTCTCGGTACAATGCTTATGGTAATGAGACTTCGGAATATGGCGGCTCGGCATCATCCCAACGCC